>AZLU01000115.1:0-127793 GCA_002224055.1 Pezizomycotina sp. ARF18 | reverse complement strand
GTGTGCGGTAAACGGAAAAAAAAAAAGTGAGCGAAGTGCCTTTCGCAAGGAAAAGTAATGTGATCATGATCTTTGGGAGCTATCGTACTAAATGATTTCGGACTCCTCATTCGCAGAATTGTTTATAGGCGCCGCACCGGCCGACAAGCAGAAGAAACGATATATGTATGTGTTATTATCAGCGGCGGGTATGCGTTGCCAGTAATCTTGGCCGAACTTGCTGGTAAAGTAAGAACATCGTTTTATTCCTATTCATGTTTCGGGCAAAACTACCGTTAAAGTCCGGCAGAAATTGAGGAATGCATCACTGGTATGTGGAAAGATCTATGAGAGAAGAGGAAAGCTTAGTGAAAGAGCTTGGTTGATTGAGCTAAGTGGAACTAGATGCTGGCTAGCTAAGGAAGCCGCAGTGGAAAAAACCATCTATGGTAAATGCCAAGAAGGGCAGATGCCAAGGGAAAATAGGAAAGGCTACAACAGGTAAATCTGTTTAATTTTTTTTGATTTTTAATATTTTTTTTTTTTTTTTTCGGTTAGCTCGTGGCTTCCCTCCCCATTTTTGTAATACCGCGCTCCATCCTCGTGGAAAACAAGCCATGGCAGAATTTTCGGGCGTGGCTTGAACAATGCGAAAGTACGTATGCGATAGTGTTTCCTGAATAGCTAAGTATTAATCTTTCCCTGCGTATCTCAGTTCGAGAGAAGAAAAGAAAAATTTTTCCTTTGCTGCCTTTTTTTAAAACTGAAATGCGTAAACCGAAAATCCGGTGAGCTGGTTGCTACAATTTCTGTGCTTTGGGCTTCAAACATGAGAAACTCAACCCGGACGGGGCTTCGTACGTCATTATTCTGCCGGGGGCTGAAAAAATACAGCGAAAAAGAGAAGCAGCAAAAAAGAAAGCGTTAACAGGCATGCAGAGGAAAAAATGAAATCTTTATCCTGTTTCCATTTTTCCATGTGCCACTTCAATCGTAGCCCTATCGATCGCTGGAATGTTATTTTAAAATATAATCGATAGGTAGGGAGGTAAGGCAACTGCAAGGGAACACCGACGAAGCTCTTTTTTCCCTTCGAAATCACCCCCTGGTCAGTGGTGTAACGGAAGACGAAAGCGAAGCGGAGTTTAAAAAAAAAAAAAAAAAAAAAAATCAAAGTATCATGAGCGCCTTGATTTTTTTCCGTGTCAAGGAGATTAACCATTTAGATACGATGAAGGAGATCTAAAATAGATACGATCTAATAAATCTTTGTTTCTTTGTGGGGATATGAGATTCTTCAAACAGGTTTATCAAGTTGATTTCTTTGGTGGAGAAATCTTTTTTAACCATATTTTAGGTGTCTGCGATTGCGCACTAACTCCATTGCGACATTCGAAACAGGAACAGGAAACACATCAGTTCCCAATCCTCTCTTTGCTTTAACATTTTGACACCTGCAAGCATCACTGTGAATTGAGGACGGTGTGCAGATGCATTTAATAATGAGAAAATAAAGCTAGGGAGTCCTTGTTTTGCATCGTGCCTTTTTTTTTTTTTTTTTGTCTAATATTAATTTGTGAGCAAGGACGAAATCGTCAAGTGACGCACTACCAACTAATTTACCTTCTATTTGTCTTGGAGCAGTGATAAACGTATGGCATTTAGCGTGAGCGCCAAGAATAAAAAATAATGAACAACGAGGCAGAGGCGCCCGACACTCGAAAAACAGCAAAAAATTGCAAAACTACAATTCCCATACAAAACGAGAAAAATAAAATTAAAAAATTTTTGAACCTCAGCGCCTCGAAAAAAAGACGCTAATGAGCCCTGATAAACGTCGAGCATGAAAAGCTGCTTGCCGAGCGCTTTCACGTTCATTTTTCTTAGATCATCGTATCCTCATCCGCTATGGAAAAGGAAATGTCAAATGATGAAACATAATCATTGCACCGCCTATATCAGGTTTTAAAATTTATTACACCATCCGAGCCCTTTTTTTATCTCGCAAGGCTGTGAGGGAAAAAAATAAAGTCTCGGGATAAGATAAGGGGAAACAATCAAGCGAGCTCTCACCCTCGGAACAAGTTAACAATTTTTAAATTACCTCGCTTGAAGTTTGTAAGCCTCCATGCGAGCTAGTAAAAAAGATATTCGTTTGAGAAGGTAAGGAAAAAAGGAACGGTGTCCAAAACACTTAAGCCACTGGCATCATAAAGAAAAAAATTTGTATGGTCTGCGCCGCAGTTGCCCTTGGCCTTGAAACGATAGCTTCGTCCGCATGCGTAGCACTTGTGAGCGCAAAAGAAAATGTCCAGAAGCAATACGACAATGCTGACAACTAGCTGTTTTAGCAGTTCCTTCGATAGGGAAAAATCTTTGCGTTCTTGAGCTTAGTAATTCTGCTATTCTAGAACGATAAAAATAAATGGATTTTTTTTTCTTGACGATACGACATTACGGACGAAAGAAAGGTCGAGATAAGCCCTCGGTTTTTCAATGCGGCAGTTCCGCGAAGATATACCGCCCCGCCGTAATTGACAAGACTGTGGCAAACGACTTGGGTTCAATAATGAATATCATTATTAATAGCTTGAATTCCTATCTTAACGGATAATCACCATCAAGAATAAAAGACGAATAACGTTATAAAAAAAAAAAAAAAATCTCTGTCGCTTCAATGTGGCTATCCGTCTTATCAGCCGCAGCTACACATCTCGTGTAATTCTAGGTATCGTCTGCGAAGAGAAAATCTGAATTTTCCGGATGATGTGACGACTGGGACCTAGATAGGCAGCTGTGAGCTATACTTATTCTTCGGTTCTCACCGTGGCCTCACTTTTCTCATTTTGCCTCTTAAGTCATTAATTCAACTACAATATCATCCGGTTATTCAGAGCAGAAATATTCAGCGAAAATCAGAGGTATTGGGTAAGTATCTACTTCCTCCAGTAAAATGAATAACCGTCTGTCGTCGTCATCTGCAAGTACTGTTTTTTTTTTTTTTTTTTTTTTTTTTTTTTTTAAATATCAGCATGGCAAAAGCAAGGGTGTGTAAAATAACCTCAAGACTGGTGCGTGCGTTCGCGTGCGTGTCTAGAGGGTCCTTGTGCATGTGTCGTAGGAACTCGCTTTAAAAAAGAAACCTTTTACGTGTAGTATTTGAATACACCTTCGGAGATCGACATTTTGAAGAAATCTGCTAAGTGCTATTTTTATACCCAATCGAAATCAAAGGCTGGAACCCCACCGGACAAATGTCCTTCTACGAGTCTACGACCGTCTTCTTTCGGTTAGAGATCTGCGAAGCACAGCAATTTTGGGAAGTGGAAAAGAACTTTGTATACGGCACAATAAACTTATTACTTAATAAATGAATATTCTCGAGTAAAAGTTAGATATATCATGTACCCCGCTATTCGATTAAAAGTGATAGACAGTATAAAAAAAAAAAAAAAAAACCGGATTTGCAGGACCGATTAGCGGGAGAGAGGACTTTGTTTTTTCAATTTAGCCTGATTATGAATAGCTTTGGGATAGAATTAATGAATCGGTGGTAATAGGAGCACTAAAACAACCGAAACAAACGCGGAAAGAATATTGATAATACTTATTGTAATTGTATATACTTAAGTAGACTACATCTTCAGAAGTTCGAGACCCCTCCGAATATATGAGGTACAGACACTATTAATAATAATATCTCAGTATCACGGAAAATTTGATTTTTGAGAAATTAAAAATCTCAATCAATCAAATAATATACCCGAAGTATATATTTAGATTTAGAATTAGATTTCTGGAAAGATTAAACTAAACTTCTTTAAATGAACACGCCCTTGCTTTTTTTTAAAAAAAAAAATTTCTATTTTTAATTTTTTTGGTCACTTTTCTTAGGGCATTATCATTAGATTAAGTAATTACCCCTGAGGATACTCACGAGGTGCCTTTTGCCTTAAATTGAACCGATATTTGAAATCTAGTCATGTGATCTTGAAGATATATATTATATATATTAAGCCGCGAAGAAAGCGTCATTTAACCAGATCTTGGGTAGTGAGGCGTAGGTATGCGAACAGCAGAGAAGGGAGTCCGAGACCTCTTCCGATTGCACGTGGATTGGCCCTTTTCTAGAGCTCCACGAGGAAAAGATGTTATTTATATATAAACAGGAGACATTTTGGAAGGAACTCTGACGATAAATGTTTTTTTCTTCTTTCCTTTTTAGAAAGAAAATAGGGCAATGCTCAACCTCAAGAGAAACAAAGTATATATATATATAGATGAAATGTGGACCACTTCCTTTTCCGCCTGTTGTTTTTGTCATTAATTAGTAGTTTATCGTTATCGCGGGCTCTCGTCGGGCCGTATTAGCAAAAGCGTGTGCAGCGCCCTATGAATACGCAAGCGATAGTATTCGAGAGCTATTGTCGTTTCATAAACGCCAAAAGAAAAGAAAGAAAATATTATTAGAAAAATAGTCGGGTTTCTAGCGATAGAAAAAGAAGCGTCGTTGGCATTTATCTCCTTCTAAAATAAATAGTACTGTTTTCTTCGTCCCATCAATTTGTTGTTGCGCTAGACAAAGGGAGACTTCCCCGTTCGTTCTGGAAATATAGCAACGTGGGTAGGGTAAAAGGCAAGGCAACGCAATGCATGACGACGTTGGGCTCTCGTTGTAACAGCCCTAAGGGAAAAAGGAAAAAAAAAAAAAAAGGAAATTTGAAATGTCCAAAAAGCATGATAAATGTAGAATCGAAAAATCAGAGAAAGCTAGAAATGACACTAGACGGAAGATTTACTCCCAGGTAGTTTTCGTTTTTTTTTTTTTTTTTTTTTTTTTTTTTACTTTTTTACATATTTTAGCTAATATCAAGAAGCAGAGCACAACACGAGAGTATATCTGTCCTTAGTTCGTTGCGATTGGTGATCAAAAAAATTTCCCCTCTATGACGTCGAAAAGATGGCCTTCCCTTTCCATTCCCGGTCGATAAGTGAAAAAGAAGGAAAGACATTCCCCTATTTTCGTGTCGAAAGATTGGACGAAGATACTTCCGCGCTTTATGCGATAGAATTGCAAAAAGAAAGATCTTCAAGAATGGCATCGCATTTATCCCTTCTTTCCCGTGTGTCTTAGGACTTCGCAAAAGAAAGTTGAAATCCATGACAGCATGTATAATTACGGTGCCACTAAATTAGCGTTCAGTCAAGCGTTAAATATATTCCGCGGCTATTAATCCGAGTTCAAGTCTCAGTTAGGGACTCAGGTTAAAGGCAGCACGGGAAAGCATGAATTTGAGACGTCACGACCGGGAAACAAGACACAGTTACTCAAAAGTAACGCGAAAAGGGTTCATTCTTACTTAACCTCCTGCTTCCAGAAGTATCGTCGCGCATTGCGCTTCAAATTCCCGAGATCTTCTCTAGCTTCGCGAAGACAGGTTGTCTTATAATTTAATCATCTTATTGAGAAACGAAATGTTCGAAAAATTGGGTTTCTTACCTCCTGCTTGAAAATCGCTATATTTTTTTATCGTGTATTGATTGGAACTTTTAAATTCCCAAGCGCTTCCATTCTTTCTAGAAGACAGGGTGGTTCTGTTTCAAGAGAACATCGCCGGGATTAGGCCAAAATGGTTTTAGGCTACTTTGTAAACCCTTTGTATAAACCCTGAAGTCGTAGTATTAATCACAGATTCCGAAGGAGCCACCCACGTAGGCGTTCTGCGAGATCTTCGAGAGGACTGGAAGTAATAGACAAGAGATGCTTTTGATACAAGGAAATTTTCCGTTTGCCGGAGTTGTAGTGTTTTTTGGTTTGCTTAGGAAAAAAAAAAAAGAAAAGAAAAGAAAAGAAAAAAAGGTTCTCTGCGAGAGATAGACGGGGTAGGAGAAGCATGGAGGTGGGCTAACCTTCTCCGGCCTCGGGCTTTTAACATCGTCGGTATATTCAAGTCGAAGGATAAGCTCAAGATGAGTTCTGGGGAATCTTACAGATGGGAAAGGATTTAAATTGAAATTTTACAGCCTCTTCTTTTGACTTACAGACCCTGACACTTGCTTACAGCCTCCTCCTGAAGGCTGAAGATCTTTCATTTTAGCAATGAAAAAATAATTTTAAAAATCATGGCCTTTAGGCCTCTTCTCAAGATTCCTCCCAATTCGAAACCATTCCCGACAGTGGCTAATAAACTTTTAGGAACAGCTCATGTTTCTGAGTAAATGCGGTGTATATACCGATACAAATTACTTGATCGTGCACGAAATCTTGACGCCACCTGCGCGAAAAGCTTCTAACCGTCGTCGATTCGTGAATCATTAGCCCGAAGAAGTTCAATTACCTGTGTCAGTGGAGTTAAAAGGCCCAGATCCTCGTCAGTAGAAGCTGGCAAGCCTGGGTCATTTAGCTTGAAAGACGTTCTAAGGTTTTATTGTTCTTAGAGCCCTGCTACTTTTCTCTTTTTTCTTGCCGTTTTCTCGCATAGTCTTTGTTAATTTGGGTCATTTGTGTCTCCTCCACGTGGATGGTGGCGATTATTTGCAACGTTAGAGAGGTTGACCTGCATATTCCTTCATACTTAGAATAATAATATTGAAAAGATGAACCGATGGCGGCTTGGCCGGCTTATTAATTCCTTCTCTTCTTCTCTCGTGGTCGTGAGAAAAATGATATATAGATGTGATGGTGTGCGAGTGTGTGTGCGCGTTTGAGGCTAGAGCCTTATTTCCTTGTTCAAAAAACAGGCCTTCCCCCGCCTAGCTTACCACTGTGTTGACCCTGTGCACCTTTGAATGCCCTTTCATTCACAGTGTTCCTTTGAACATATCAGGGATATTTTTGCCTGATTGCCCGGTTCAAAGAAAGCGGTTATCTCGGCAGATTATATGGATCCAGGGACTGAACGGATATATAGTTCCTAGACGTTTCTGCAATACCTGTCAAGACGTTTATGCCTAAAAAATCCCCCACCCTTGTCGATCAAATCAAGCAGAGAAATTTTCAAAGAGAACTAGAGTGTATATGGTGGAAAAAATTTTGACTACTAGATCATACCTTTAGAAACTAGCGTTGGAAAGATCCAAATTAGAGGGCTAAAATGTATCTCCACGACTGGAATAGTACTGCCTCGCAGTCTCTCCGGACTCGAGGGCTTCCGGAGATACCTGTCAGCTTTTCCGACATTCTACAACCCGCTTTCTCCAATGTATGGAGTAACTGTCCGTTTCCGCTTCTACCGGGCAAAGAAATGGGATTGGTAAATTCGCATAGTCCGTCAACTATCAGTGGGAAACAGATGTGCGATCCGACTTCTGGATGCTGCCTGATGTGTGGTGCTGCAAGTAGGCTTTTGAGCTATCCCTCCCTCTCTAGCACCATTTTAGAAGAAACTTACTAATAGCTTTCAAGGTTGATCGTCCAGAGACCACATGTCGCAACTTCCCTAGCAGAAAGTCCGATACCTCTCGTCAGAGTCCTTCACACCTCTTGTAAGTAGCAATCTTTTGTAAGGAACCAGTGAGGTACTTGCTAATTAATTTTCTGCAGACTTCTTTTCTGCTATCTCCATTTTTGGAGTTGCGTTCCTCTTTCTGTCGATATTATGCCTTCCGACTCATTTTACGAGAGGAATAGCTTGTGTTGGCGTACGCTTTTGCCGGTGTCATCGTAGCTACCGCCCAGCTCATTAACGTGCAGGATTATCCGAAGAATGTGTGTTACAATCTGGTCACAAAGGTTCATCTGAAAATCTTAAGAGCTGCTCAGTAAACTCGACGATTCTGGGTAAGCATGATTCCCACCCTAAAAGGCTTTGGATGATACTGATCTTTTCCCTCTCTCTTTCCCCCTAGAATTTTGCTACATCTGGGCTATTGTATTATCGTTCAATATGAGCTTAATACTCCATCTGAACATCGTCTGGGCAAGAGGACACGAGCCTGGATGGCTCCAGTTTCCTTCATTCTCGGAGCAGGTAAGGACACCTCTTGCTTACCAAATTTTCTGGTTGACCTAACCTTTTTTTGCAGTCTGGCTAGCGCTTTGTTGGAATTATCGCCTCGCAGGTGTTCAATTTTCTCTGGTGTTACTTGCCAGCCCGAATGGCCGATTGCGATCGGTGTTGGCCATGGCCCCTTGCTCCCGCTGTCCATAGCGGCGTTAATACTTCAATTTTCTTCTATTCTATACGCCGCTAAGGTACTCTTGAAGTACCGAAAGCATCGTAGGATTTCGAAGGATCCGCAAAATGGCTCGTCACTCAGTTTTTACTTCGAGTCGCCATGTACCAATGGCGTCCACTAGCCATTACCGTCTACGTTACCATCGTGGACAACCTGAACTGTTCCCTAATCACCTCCAGTGATGCACACAGGGCGACACCCGCGTCTTTGAGCGCTTGGGTACAGTGCTTTGTAAAGACTGGCGACGCCGATGCTTGCAGAAGGGATTCTCACGTAAAATTGGCACCATTCCCATGGTGGCGACCTACGTTCCGATGTAAGTCGAGCGTACAATCTTTCTTCCTTTTTCTCGTTGTTCCAATTTTTCTGGTTTTTACTAACCTTTAACCTCTCATTTATAGGTTCTTGATGCTCTTGAATGGAGCAATAGCCTCCGCAATCAGCTTCCGTGTCAGTATGCTGAGAGGGTGGTACTTGATCTCCCGACATCCGCTCTCATTTTGGAAGACTGGTAAGTAAGGATCGTTAGCCTTTCTTTATTTAGCCCTCACTGAATTTCCTCCTTTTTTTTTTTTTTTTTTTTTTCTTAGATGAATGGACGGGAAACCGACCTATCAGTTCAGTCTTCTCAGTCGTATCCCGCCGAGAAAGCAGGATAAGCAGACAATCAGCCAAAACATCCTGGGCAACAAAGTCGACATCTCAGGTTCCACACAAGTGGGCTCGCAGCTAGAAACGCAGCTAGAACCACCGATGAAGATCACAAAGTGCCTCAACCTCTCTTCAAGCGTGTTGTCGAATGCTACTACCGCTCACCAACAAGTCCCCAAAGTGACAGACACCTATCGTTTTCGACTCAAACTTCAACAGGGATCCTGCTAGCGCCGCAGGCCATTATACCCGAGAGCGTGTTCGAAGACGACGACAGTATTCCTAGCAGGCGGGGAACGGTCGGCACGTTCGGACAGTCACTCGATAACTTTTATCACAACGACGAAGACGACGTGATATTACCGATACAGCATCCCAATGGGGATGTAGAAGCGTCGGCGCAGCAAGTGAAAATCAAGAACGTCAGAGTAGAGGTCAACAAATTAGGCAAGTGATTCTGAAAGACCTTGCATTAAAAAAAAAAAAAAAAAAACATAGGGATGTTTTTTGCCTTTGGTGTTTTGTGGGATGATTTCTTGTGAATAAAACTGAAAAAAAAAAAAAAAACAACTGTACGGTAAATCCAACCTGTACTACTTACCTTACAAATCCTTTATGTAGTAATAGTAATGAAAAAAAAATCTGTACTGTATATAATGTTTAACAACTATAGGATGAAGAACAGACGATTGATGATGATGATGATGATGATGATGATGATGATGGATAGAAGGCCCAGGAAGGGGTTAAGGAATAGTTTATATATATATGACAGGGAATGGTTCTGTAATGGTCGAGTCTCCATGTATATACTGCGAATATACTGTGAAACATCGGGACATCAGAAAAGTTGTGCGGCATGTTCGTTTTGTATGCTCACAGAAGACGTCATGATGCCAAGCAAAAATTCGGTCATGGCCGAGTATACTACTAAAATACCGAACACCCTCACAGGATTCACACCTTTATACCTTTACGTATTGATCGCCACCAAAAGACTACCCTTCACCGCCCGAAAGATGAAGATATCAGACGTAAGCGTCCCTCTAGATCCATCCGTTGAATTACCATTCTTGCTCTCGTAGCTAAAATTATTCCACAGATTTACGTATACCCGATCAAATCGCTCCGGCCGTGCAGGGTCCAGAGGGCCAAACTCACCCGCACCGGCTTCGAGTACGACCGCAAGCTCATGCTGCTAAAAGTCTCGACGACGGATCCTTCTTGAACCTGCACGTCGGTCATATCGATGAGCTGTGCCTCTTCGGCACGAGATTTCTTCCGGACGATGATAACCCACCAGCGTAGAGGTTACGTTTAATTCTCCGGATGGTAATACGTCCGACGACATGGTTATAGAAGTACGCTTGTTCCGGATTACTCGGAGCTTAAAAAGTGGATATAATAATGCACAAATCACCCGGTCACGCGTACGATATGGTGATAGGTACTCGGAGTACTTTTCCACGCACCTCAAGTTCCCGACGAGGTTGGTATACCTCGGCGACGGTGAGCGGCCTGTTCTAGGTAACGTAGCGCCGAATAAGGTACATCTGTCGAAGGAGCACCCGGAGGAAGGGGAGGAGGAGGCTTAATGGCGTCGGTCGCGAACTGGTGGAATCCGAAGAAGGATTACAAGATCACGTTCGCAGACATTGCCCCGTTCCTCATAACGACAAAGTCGTCGCTTGCTGCACTCGGGAAACCAAAGTTCGTCGGACAAGAGCCGCCGAACTTAGATCTCGACATGACAAAGCTGCGGCCTAATATTGTCCTGGAAGAGGATGAGCTACCGGAGTTCGACGAGGATTATTGGGCGGAGATTGAGATCTTGGGGGAGAAGAATATAGAACTTGTCTTGACGGCAAACTGTGGGAGGTGTAAGAGTAAGAGAGCTCACATTAAAAACTTCTCAGATGACCTTCAAAGCTCACTTTTGTAGGTTTAAATGTAGATTACACGACGGGGAAGCAGCTTCCCCTCGACCAACAGATGCTCAAAAAGCTGGCATCCATGAATCGCAGGATAGATTCGGGCATGAAGTGGACTCCTGTGTTTGGGAGATACGGGTTCTTAAAGGGTCAGTGAGCTGCCTTGTTCCTGGGTGTATTAAGATACTGATCAGAGCCGCAGATGACGGCGATATCGGAACGCTCTTGTCGATCGGCCAGGAGGTTACAGCTCCAAGGAGAAACGATTCACCAAACGTATTTTACTGGCCGGGAATGAGCACGTAGTATTATGATATAATGTGTATATGAACCTTTCAACACTGTATTTATAGATCGCATTCAATTTCGTAATTCATTTTCTCGTTACACATCAACAATTCAATTCAATTTGACAGAGAAGAACACATGCTGTAGAGTTACAGAGGATGTACGGAATGTTACAGTATATTTACAAGAAGGAAAATGGAAGCATATTTTTTCTTCTTTCTTCTTTCAAAGAAGGAATAGGAGATCCGTATCAATTGGATGCGAAGAGCTGAGTTGTGGCTTTTGTGCATATCTATAGGAAAAAAGGTTAGCTGCGACTCGAGAAAGCAACGATTAGTTCTTGTACTTACTTTCCACCTAGTTCCTCCCTTAGGTAATTAAGAATTTGCTTGTAACTCGAGTTGGGATGCTTCGTCATGACCTTTACGAACGCCCTGCTCATGACACCGCCGCCCATGTCGTCGCTGGAGGTTTGAGCATCCTTACTGCCCGACCATTGGATGACATCTGCGGGGCTAGATTTTGTCTTCTTGGCCTTTTCCTCCGCCCTCCTTCCGTGGGCTGCCTTGTTGAAGAACTCGACGCCAGATTGGAAGAAGCCGCTCATATCCCTCTTCTGGTAGGATGTCAGCGCGGAAACAAGTCCCATGCCAGCCTCTTTAAGTAAATTCTGTTCCTTCAGTGTGCCCGCCGTCGAATATATATATGGCAGATCAAGCGCTGTTCCTGAATGGCAACTGTCGAAAATTGCAGTCAAGCGGACACCGGGTTTCAGTGGGCGCACTAGAATGTCGTGCATCTGGTCGTCGACGATCTGACCATGCTTCATGTAGTCAACCGGGTATATCGTCTCATCATAGCCGTCGGCTTCATCACCGTCAAGGTCCTTCGTTTGACCACCTATGAAAGGTTAGCGAAGCATAACCTGATTTTCAAGGATGTAGACCTACCGTGGCCTGAGAAATGTAAAAAGAGCGAATCATTTGGTTGTGCATTTTTAACCAGCCATTGCATAGCTCGAATAATGTTCGCTTTTGTCGGAATATTCATAGGATTTTGTTGGTCGTCTAATTGGGAGCAGCAAGGTTAGCGACGCTCATGAGCCGTGCCCAATTGGAAACTTACCCGTGAGAATAACCATGTCTTCGGGTTTATAACTGAAATTCTTTTGCAGAAAAGCTCCTAGAAGAGTGGTTAGTAACTGTTTAAGATAAAACTCGATCGTTCTCACTCACTTATGTTGTTCACATCGTTGATACAGCCCCTGGAAATCTGTTAGAAAAGAAAATAGACCACATAATGGTGGGAACTTACTGCAGAGGCCTCTTTGATCCGTAATAGTTTATCCCTATCACTAATAATAGTCAGTAAAAACACAAAGCGATGTAGAGTTCCTATACTTACAGAGAGCTTTCCGTTTCCCTTGGCAAGTACTCATTTGGTATTGATGCGTAACTTTGCCTTCCAAATACGTCTGTACTGTGTTCGGTGGTGGTTTTGGTCCTGCGAAGAGTTAGCACGTTTCTTCTGAATAATTTTTCGAAACTCCTACCTGTTTTGCTTTTTGTCCACTCATTTGTCGAGTAGCTCGGCATGAAGCCTGGAGAGGGGTAGGGCGAGGGGCTCGCATATGGAGAAGGCGGTGGCTGGGGGTTAGTTGTTGTTGAGGGGGATACTGCTGGGGATACTGCTGCTGTGGAGGATACCCGGGCTCGGATACGGCTGCTGGTACGGCTGCTGGTACGGCTGCTGGTGGGGTTGCTGATACTGCTGAGGGGGAGAGTAACCGGGGCTTGGATACGGCGACTGCTGCCGGTCGGGTATGGGGCCTGAGGAGGATATTGCTGCGACCGTCAGCAACTTTGCAGAGAACGTAAACGTATAGTATTACTCACCTGTTGCGGAGGGTAGTATCCGCCCGACGTCGGCCTCGGTGGCAGTTGCGGCGGCATGCCGCCCCCGTAGAACTGCGAATTAGCATAACTCTCGGCAGGACCGCTCCTGGACTGCTGAGACTGGTCCGGGTACGGCGGTGACTGATAGTAAGACATGCGAAGGGAGGTTTGCACGAGTGTGCTGACGACTGGTAATCGCGGATTTTCTTCGAAAGCTCTTTCTCGACGGGTTCTAAGGCGTCGAGGGGCTCTTTTGTCGCGCTCTTTTTCGATTATATCTCAATATAGACTTTGATCTAGGAGAACAAAAGAAGGTACGGAGAGAAAAAGAACTGGACGACGATGACAAAGTATTTATAAAGGGTGGTGGACTTTTGGATGGTTTTGACAAGGCTGAAGAGCATAAATGTACACTTGAGAGTATATATATTATTTCTGGGCTTTTGATCCCTGCCCACGAATGCAACCGAGCCGGCGCTGACTCTTTTTCTCCCCACCATTCGATAAGCACCAGCAATGCAAAGCAGGAAATTATACAAGGACTCAAGTGGATTGCTGTTTAGGCCAAAAGTCTGCTTCGCCGCCTCTCCGATCGAATATTACTATGGTAAATGGCGACAGCTTGTGATGGAGGCTTTGCAAATCGTTTGTCGCAGCGGTGTTCTCATTTGCTGGAACTACCGACACGCTCAGTATTTCTCCCACATACGGAAACATTGAGAAACGGACAAGTTTTCGAAAAAAAAAATTTTTTTTTTCTTCTTCACTGCTCCTCGTTCTTTTTGCACGGAAATTACGCCAGGGATTTTCATTTCACCCCCTATATCTCCGGGGTTCGTTGCCAATATTCCGAGAGATCACGTTGGCTGCGATTCGAATGCTTAGGCCGTTTCAGACATGAGGGGAGCGAAAGGTCGAGTGCCACGTTGCCAGGGTATATTATAATGAAAGTGGCATTTATACCCGTATCTTCTCCCTAGATTTTAGACATTGCTTAGAATCTTGAAATAAATTAGAGGACCATCTAGATCCTGGGAGAGTGAAGCTTTGAAACTTTCAAGAACGCGGGGAACTTTGAGGCTCTCCTCATTTGAACGCAGGAAGCCCTCCTAGGGATAACGACTGGAAAATACGCACCCAATAAAGGTCTACAATAATAAGTAGGAGAGGAATTGACATTGTATATTGAATGGCAGAGGCGTTTCGGTATGATTATAACCTGGAAGAATTCTCTTTTCGAACCCACCTTATTATACCTACGTGGGATTGCCTGCATTTTATCATCGGAGGTGTGAATATCTCGATGGTACCTAGTTATTTATTTACAAACCATTGCATTGCATTGCATCGCATTGCATTGCGATAGCGGTAAATTGCTTCAAGATCTGGAGATTGAGTATTCAATGAAAATACTTATCTTTTGTTGTTTATGAGGTTCTAATTCCACGAACTTGAGTTACTTATTATTTTCATAAAAACTGCTCAAGCGGTTTTTTTTTTTTTTTTTTTTTTTTTTTCCTTCTCTCTCCCAAATCTTTCTTCCATGCGTGTTGGCGTCATTGGATGGACACTATCCGGTCTTGGCTTCCCGAAACAGCTAAGAAGAGCTGCGCCGACGCTGGTTCCCTAATCGAAGGGACAAGGATCTGGTGAAGGGTAAGCAGAATACATTCTAGGTTGAGCTCTTCTTTCTCGCCAACCTCGGGTCGATCAATTTGCGACCAATGATTGTGAGGAAGAGAATTTTCTCCCATTCTTCCTTTTATAAAAAGAGGCTTCCCCAAGTCTCTTTGATTCCACGAAACCTTCGTCAATCGCTGCTCTTGGTTGTTTTTTCCCTCTCGAAGATGGAGGCAGAGCTTCAAAAAGTTTAGAAGACGTATTAACGCGTCAGGATCCGGAGAACAGACGCCTGTAGCAGAGGATGCCATCTCGGTGACCAGCACAGCGCCAAGGAAGTCGAAGTCTGGCGACCTAGAGAAAGGGCGCACCGAAGGGATTGCGAGCACCTCAGCAGCTGCTGATGCAAGCCCGAGCGACAAATATGACAGCGAAAAGGAACTGAGCGATCGATTTGATTCCGATCCGTACACGTACAAAATCTGAGGGGATGGAGGAGCTACCGATTCCTTCGTCCGGCAGAGGCATTTATTATGATATCAAACGGCGATTACCAGTTAGTTCCCAATAGCTTTGAAGATTTCTTACGAAGCTGACAAATATACAGTATTACTGGAGCGATATCACGGACGCTTGGTCGTATAAAACCGTTTCGGAACGATCAGAATTTACTTTGTCAAGTAAGAACCTCGCCCGCAATCCTACGACAATATCTAATGGAATTGTAGTCTCCTGCCCGCCATTGCGTTCGTCCTGACATGCACCGTCAAGCTGGAAAATACTATGGCGTTAATGGTGAGTGCCTTATCTATAATTTTTGGGATATAAAAGTTAAAACTTTCGTAGAGGCTTTATTCGCGTCAGCCCTCGCCGGAGTGGTCTTCAGCATATTTTCGGCCCAGCCGATTACAATTGTTGGTGTAACGGGTCTGATCGGATTGTTTAACTACACGATATATGACATCGGTGCGTTCTTCTCGAGGGAACCTGGCCCGCTTCTAGTCACTAACCGACCTTCCTATAGTCAAGATATACGATGTTTCGATCTATCCTCGATTCATGTGCTGGACGGCTATCTTCTCCGCCATAACGCATTGGTTGGTCGCGATCTTAAATATTTGCGACTACATGAAATATGTAACAGATTTCTCAAGCCAAACGTTCGGTCTTTACGTGGGAATTATCTATATCCGTAACACATCTCTTCCTTTCTTTTCGCCTTTAATTTTTTTTCCCCTCTTGACCCGTGTTCTGGATACTGAAGTAGTCTTTTTTTTTTTTTTTTTTTTTTTTTTGCAGTCAAGGGAATCGAAGCGCTGGTATGGGAATTTGATCTAGGCTTAGCCAATGGCTATATGAGTGTTATGGTTGCACTTCTGTTCTTCTTCACCATCTATAGCCTCGAAAAGGTTGGCGAGGGGACCAAATTCAACCCGAATATTAGAGGATTTCTCGGCGACTACAGCTATCCCATCGCGGTGATATTTTGGGTCGGGTTTTGCCATATTCCTGGCCATTTGAAGACGTTAACATACAGAAGCTCTCATGGCTATTGGGCCGACTTTTCGACCAACTCATCCTGCAGTTGATTCCGCGGCTCCGAGAAGCTGGATGATCGATTTTTGGAACCTTGAAGCCAAGTGGATATGCGCGAGTATTCCGTTTGGAGTGCTCGTCACGTTTCTCTTCTACTACGATCACAATGTGTGAGTATAGCTCTAAAGAGACCATTGTAAGCCGCGCTAATTGATTAGATCTTCTTTAACTGCACAAGCCAAACAGTTCCCGTTAAAGAAACCCGGTGGCTTCCATTGGGATTTTTTTCTGCTTGGAATTACGACTTTTGTTGCGGGAATATTCGGACTTCCGCTTCCTAACGGGTTGGTCCCCAAGCTCCAATCCATACCGACTCTCTTTCCGTGTATCAGACCGATCTTAAGGTGATTCGGACTGAGGATGTCGAAGGCGAAGAGATTCGGGACCGAAGTGCGAATTGTCAAGGTCGTGGAACAGCGAATCACACACTTGCAATGGCCCTCCTTTTAATCGGAACAATGACCAAGCCGCTTCTTTTTGCACTGGGAACAATGCCAACAGCAATATTCGCTGGTGTTTTCTTAACCGTGGGCTTTGGGAGCATATTAGGGAACGGCATTACTCATAAGCTTTTGCACATCTTTGGAGAAAGAAGGTTTCTGCCGCCGGATGACCCCCTTTACTACATTTCCACAAAGAAGATTGGTTTTTACGTCTTCCTACAAATATTTAGCGCCTTAGTGTGCATTGCCATTTCGCAGACCCTCGCAGCGGTTGGCTTTCCGGTTTTGATTTGCGCCCTGATACCTTCAGGTGGATGTACATGCCGAAGTGGTTTCTGTCCAGGAACTGGACGCGATGGACGCACTCACAGCAGTAGAGGGACCCTTTCTCTGGTTTTTGAGGAATTACGCTAATAAACTTGCTGTAGATAATTCTGTCGTTCTGGCATCATTTGGCGGCCGTCCCGAGTTCTATGGAGGTATGTCCCCTGTCGCACCTGGCGCACCTGGTAAGTCCAGGGAGTACAGCATCAGACATGGAGTGTCGAGCGACAACGTGGTGGGAGCTTCCACAGGTAGTTTTGTGGTTTTTTGGCGTCAAGGATAGATTTTTTTTTTTTTTTTTTTTTTTTTTTTTCAATGGTCAATCGATTTCAAGTGAAAAAGGCGCCTCATCCCCGTTCTGCTCATAGCAGCAAGTTTAGATTGTAGTAGTAAATACACAAGAACATTCGCGAGTGCTCATCGCGGTTTTCGTGGTCAAATGTCTTTTGAAATTTTACAGGGCTCTCAGCCCTATGGGACTCGTAGGGGAAACCATGCGCTTCTTTACCTAAACCCCGTCGTTCTGTTTCTGATTTTCTAGTTCGTCGGCCGGCGTTTAAATTCCACACCTCCTGCACGTTACATCGCGGCTGTGACGTATCCTGCAGCCTTTGAAGTTTGAATTATGAATCATTATTTTCTACTTGAGTGCATTCTTCTAGTTCGCTGAGCCCGTCGCTGATCGAGGCAATCGAGCCAATATCGGAAGATCCAGACCGTCAGCGCCAGCATCGCGGCGACTTTTTCTCGCTCTGTGGCGCCATCTCCTCGTCAACTTTCGCAAATCAACGGCAAGTCCGGCAGGACTTATCGTTCTCGAGGATTGGCGAGAAGGAAAAGGATTCGTTGTTATTCGCCAAACTATGACAAGTTCGGAGGGCTACAGAGAATATCTGCATGGGTGGGAAAATCTTCAGCCCCACGGTAGAACCCCCGATGTCGCCGAGCTTACGGTTCTTGGGTAGAGATTTGCAGGGAAGGTGGGGGAAAGAGTTACACGACTATCTGGCGCCATAAGACCCCACCCTGGAAGCTTTCGAGCTGGCAAGTAAGGCTACCGCTCCGTGTCGAAAGGATATATAATCTCAGAAAGGTCTCGCTTTGAGAATTTCGCTCTTCTAGTTCCGAAACCTCCCATTCATCCGGCCAAAAGTTTTTCGTCTTATTTTCTCTTTGTTCTTTGTTTACCTACCTCTGCTCCTTGTCTTTAAACAAAGGAGTCTCGAGATACAAATCTCTTGTTTCTTCTCCTTTTAATTATCAAAGGACCGTTATCTCTTCTTCTTATCCTTCTCACTATCGAGGGAATCGTTATCTCTTGATCATAATGACGACCAGAAAGAGTGAGCGCGCAATTGCGCCCCATTCTCTGAGAAATTTTGGTACCTTCTCGCCGTCACCTTCGAGATACTCTGAGGATGAGGAGCAACTCCCAGTCACCGTCGAGTCCCTATCGCGGAGCTTCTTCAAAGACATCCGGCGTCTCGGAGATACAGGGAAGCTCGGATATGATGTGCAGACGATAATGGGGCTTCTAAAGGTCCAGTATCTCGACGGTGCATCACCGATGACAAGGAGTACTTGGTAAGCGAAAGTTTCTGTATATATATATATACTTAAGTAGTTCTGGACAATTGGCTAATTACCGTAGATGGAACGACTGATCCAACTCGCAAGCTCGCTCCCGTCTGATTCAGTAGACGGTAGCCAGCTAACGCGATCGCTGCTTGATAAGCTGTGGAATACACTGCAGCATCCTCCACTGTCCTATGTCAGCAACAGATTCCAATACAGGACAGCGGATGGTTCTTTCAACGTGAGTTTTCGATCTTGACTCTCTCAACTTCAAATGCTGATTTTTATAGAATATTATGTCTCCCAATCTTGGAATGTCAAATACACCTTATGCACGAAGCGTTAGACCGACGAGAAAGCTACCTGGAGCGCCGCCGGACCCAGGATTGATTTTTGATAGTAAGAATAGGGTCCATAATATTTACTACCAAAATTACATGCTAACAAGTAGCTACAGCACTTTTGCGAGAGGAGAAAAGATCCGCGAGCACCCGAATAAAATCTCCAGCTTCCTCTTCTATCTAGCTTCCATTATTATTCACGGTACTATACGTTCTCAATCTCCTTTATTCTTTCCTTTCGCTAATTTTTAGACCTCTTCCGCACGAGTCACGAGGATCCGGCAATCTCCAAGACGAGTTCGTATCTCGATCTTTCGCCGCTTTACGGAAGCACCGACGAGGAACAACAGCGAGTGCGCACGTTCCAGGACGGAAAGCTCAAACCGGATGCATTCTCGGAAAGGAGGCTGCTAGGATTTCCACCCGGCGTTAGCGCTTTGTTAATTACGTTCAATCGCTTCCACAACTACATCGTGGACATGCTTGCGAAAGTGAACCAATCAAATCTTTTCAGCGGCCCTTATATTAACGAGAAGGCGAGGGATGAGAAGCTCTTCCAGACGGGTAGACTGTAAGTAAACTCTACAAGTTTATTGAGAATACTATTGACATTTTTATAGTATTACCTGCGGACTGTACATCAATATTGTTGATAGATTACATTCGGGTCATTCTGAACCTCAACAGGACGAACACGTCCTGGTTCTCGACCCCCGCTTGGAAATCCACAAAATATTCTCGGAAAGCGGGACCCCGCAAGGTATTGGGAATCAAGTGGCCCTGGAGTTCAATATGATCTACAGGTGGCACTGCGCCATCTCTGAAAAGGACGCTAAATGGACAGAGGACTTTTATAGTAAAGTCTTCGGCAAAACTCATATTGATGTCACAATGAGAGACTTATGGTCGGCGTCGACAGATGGGAGAAGAGCATTCCTGAGGATCCTGGCGCTAGGACCTTTAATGGCCTTAAGAGGGGCGAAGACGGTCGTTTCAATGACGACGACCTTGTGAATATTATTTGCGACGGTGTAGAGGACGTCGCTGGCGCTTTTGGCGCCGGAATATCCCCGTTGTCATGAAACTGATCGAAGTTTTGGGGATCCAGCAGTCCAGATCCTGGCAAGTCGCTTCCCTCAATGAGTTCCGGGCGTTCTTTGGCCTCAAGGAGTATAAGACGTTTGAGGAGATTAATTCCGACAAGGACGTCGCCGAAGCCTTGAGGCAATTATACGAGGATCCCAATAATGTTGAACTTTACCCTGGTCTTGTCGCTGAGAGGCGAAGAAGACCATGGTGCCCGGGAGTGGCTTGTGCCCCGGATTTACAGTCAGCAGGGCGATCCTCTCTGACGCTGTTGCGTTAGTTAGGGGCGACCGCTTCTATACTATTGATTACAACTCCGGCAATCTGACGAACTTTGGAATGACGGAGGTCTCGCCGAATACGCACGTCGCCTTCGGGACAGTCATCCACAAGCTGTTCCAGACCGCTTATCCTAACAGCTTCGAGTTCAATTCCGTTTACTCGACGTATCCGTTTACGGTTCCTTCTGAGAACAAGAAGATTTTCACTGAATTGGCGTTGTAGACGATTATGTGTACACTCGTCCGAAGGGGACGCCGAAGAAGACGGCGGAGATTACCTCCCGCTCAACGATCAGTAAAATCCTTAATAGCAAGGACACAGAGGCGATTTGGCAGTCGAGGGCGGCTGGTATTTCCGGCCAGCAGAACGCTGGTCAGGGTGACCTTCTTGACTTCATTGTTGAGAAGAAAGATTTCAACGAGCAAGTGAAGACGTTCTTCAGTGAACACACACGAGAGTTTATCCGGGAGAAGGCGGGTAAGTTGGGCGGCGGATATTTCTTAGACGCCGTGAGAGAGTAAGCCCCCTTAACCATCCTACTTATTGTTGATATTAGCATTTTTCTGATCCCTCCCAGTGTCGGCAATCTCGTCGGCGTATATTTCATGGCCAATCTTTTCCACCTGCCGCTGCAAACTGGACATGGCGACCACCGCGAGGGCATTTACTCGGTCACGACCTACAGACTGTGCTTTCTGTAATCGCTGCCTATATTTTCCGCGACAGCCACGTTCAGCACTCGAGGCTGCTAGAGCTGCGCGAAGCCGCGAGTGCTTTCTGGAATGATCTCATTAAAATAGAAGGCGAGGAGGTTTATGGACGCCATAAACTTTTGCGAAAGCATGATGTCGTCTCGTCTATTGGGAGAATAGGTAAAGAGATCCTGGCAAAGCTCTTCGACGACGAGCATGAGGATAACAAAGTCCTCGGGGATGTTCTGATCCTTGCTGCCAGAACCGCAACCGGCATCGGACGATCGGTAATTATAACTACTTGCTTGTTGGCATTTGACCTCCGCTAACTTTTTTGTTTCTAGTTTGCCCAAATTCTCGAGTTTTACCTCCAACCAGAGAACGCAAAGCTCCTAGAGAACATACAAGAGTCGGCTATTAAAGACGATGACCAAACAATTGAGAAGTATGTCCTGGAAGGCATGCGCCTACGACCGGAAGTCGAGGGCTACAAGCTTCGCGTGAATGATCCAGAGACTCTTTCAGAAGTCCAGGGTCTGCAAGCGGGCGATATGTTTATCTCAATGTGGTGAGTTACTGGCCAGACATCTCTTTCTTTCTCTTTTTCCCTCTTGCAATACTAACTGCCTAGGCCGCCGCGAACATGGACGAAAATGTATACCCTTCGCCCTCCTCCGTTGACCTCAACCGCAAGTCTGAGGATTACCTGCACTTACCTAGGACTGGCAGCGAATATGCCACGCGTGTCATAGCACTTACGGCGATGTTGAAAGAATTCGCCTGCCTTAAAGGCCTCAAGCCCGCTCCGGACCACAAGGACAGCTTAAGTTCATTACCCTCCAGAGCAACAACTCCACGTACACCCACAAGGCATACCTTGATGAGGACTGGTCGACGGTAGCTCTGAACCCGACTACCATGAAAGTCCAGTTTGCTTCCTTTGAGTAGGAGATAGGGCATTATTGTATTATTATTTTTTTGACGGCTATTATGAAAATTAGGTTGGAAATGGGAGTAGAATAAAATTGATAATATCGCAACTCGACAGGCAAAAAGCGTAACATAACATTCTATCGAAAAAACACAATATATATCCATATTGAACGTCTGATATTACAATTCAATGGTGTTTGAAACGTTTCCAGTTCGCTAGCTTCTTTGTTTCAATCCTACGTGCATATATACCCGTAGTAAAGCGTCCCACGGATACTCCGCGGACAAATCTGATTATAAATATAGACGGCTCTGCGCTTTATCTCCACGATCTAATCAACAACATCAAGCACCCCCGCTGCCAGATACCTTTGATATATATAAGTAAAAGCACGCAAATCCTCGTGGTTTTAGGATCCCTTGAATCGGACATCTCCAATAAATTCCCCGACTCGTTAATTGTATAGGCGAATACTCTGTAACAGCAGTGGACGATTTTATCAGAAGTGAAGGTCTTGGCAGCAATGATATTAATCAAAATTCCCATATAAACTTCTTTCAACCTCGGCCCGGCTCCTCAGCTAGCTAACTTTCGTATGCGGCTACTCTGGGGATTCAATAACGTTATTTATAAGCATAAGAATATCTCTCCGTCCAGCATCAAAAGATTGCAAAAGACTGTAAAGAAACCTTCGTTCTTCAAATACTATCTATTCTCAGTTACATTCATCGAATCTTTGCTTGCTCGAAGAAATGGCTTCATCGTACTCCTTCAGCTACTTCAACGTCACGTTCCCAAGGAAGGGTCGCCCACGTCGAGATCAATCGACCTAAGCAGCTTAATGCCTTCTTCCAGGAGTCAGTAGTGATCCCTCTAACGCCCCCCCCCATGCTTTGATTCCTCCACACCCGGATTAAAATCTTGTACCTAACAACTCATTTTTTTTTTAACCCGCGGCAGGATGTGGGTCAACTATCGGGACATAATGAACCGCCTCGCCGACGATCCGGCCTGCCGCGTCGTTGTGCTCTCAGGTGCCGGCGATCGCGCTTTCACGTCGGGGCTGGACGTTAACAAGGCTTCCTTCCTTGCTGGAGGCGATGATGAAGATGCGGCGAGGAAGGCGAGGAAGTTGCAGAAGCTCATCCTCGAGTTCCAAGATTGCATCTCGAGCGCTGAGCGGTCGCTAAAACGTGAGAGAGCTTTCTTGATAAATGCGATTTAGAAAAAAAATGTTGACAAAGCTTCGTTGCTGACATGTGTGGCTTAAGCTGTGATTTCGTACTCCACGGTTACTCCTTTGGCCTGGCGATTGATATGACATGGTAAGAATGATCATATTCTACATGAACTTGAGCCCTACCAAGAGCTCGCATAGCTAATCAAAAATGGTAGCGCGACCGATATCCGGATCTGTGCGGCCGATACAAAGTTCTCCATCAAGGAGGTCGATATCGGCCTCGCTGCCGACATTGGTACCTCTCCAGGCTCCCGAAGATTGTCGGAAACATGTCCTGGATTAAAGAGGTGGCCATGAGCGCCCGAATCTGGGGCGCAGAGGAAGCATTGAAAGTCGGTTACGTCAGTAAGGTCTTTAAGACGAAGAGTGAGGCCTTGAGGGAGCGTTTGCTCTCGCGGAAGGTATTGCCGGGAAGTCTCCGGTGGCAGTTCAGGGCACGAAGGAGGTTTTAAATTATTCAGTCGATCATTCGGTGGCAGAAGGTATACTACTGAGTAGCTCCATCTTGCTTCTATTCCGTTTTACGAGCTCATTTAACTAATCATTTTATAGGATTGAAATACACTGCGATCTGGAACTCGTCTGCATTGCAGACCAACGACTTGCCCACGGCAATTCAAGCGGGAATGACCAAACAAAACCGAGATTTGAAAAGCTCTAAGCTGCTCTACTGTACTTTACTATATCCGCAAGTTGATACCCTCGAATGAGAATCGCATGCCCAGTTTTTGGGATACAGTTTTTTTTTTTTTTTCCAAAACCTTTGCCAGGGTGCCAAACTGCTTTGCATAAATACGTGCCGTTGCCTCATGTATAGAGATGAGGATTGGGCTCTCTCACGATCTTGGGATATGTCTCTATACTCTTTGCCTAACCCCATCTCTGCTTTGCCTGCTAACAATCCGGGATTCCCGTCTTCCTTTGCCGGCATTTTCAACCACGGAAATATGCCGAGTCAACCGGTGCTGTGGATGAGAAAAAGGTAGAATGGCTTGACTCCACGAAAAGAAACTGTCAAGTAAGTTAAAACCGATCACCCCACTGCTCCCAATAGTAGTGATAATTCCCCACGACCACATCCGACAAAATATAGCACAATACGGAGTAGGGAGATAGGTCAGTTAAGCTATTAAGCTAAAAAAAAGTACGGAGTACGGAGTAAGTAGCTCTCAACAATTTAGTTATTTTATTTTCCGTTTGTCTGTCTTGTTTTATTTTAATTCCTTGGGATTTCCCTTCCTTGCCCTCTCGTTTTCGTCGTTTTCCACTTATCCGAGTCAGCGGTTAATAGAGAGACGAGCCTTGGCTTGCAGCCTCTAAATCTTACCCCATCAGGGCCACCCACTCCCTTTCCCTTTCCTGCATGTTGCTCGCCCCTACGACTCCTTTTTTGAAAGCTACCCATGCATAGACTCTCGGGCCTTTTGTATGCTTTTTGCATCTTAACTCCTTTGCATGTTGATCGTCAATTCGACTGCGATTGGTGTGAACCATTCCAGATCGAGGACGCTGAGGGTAAAAAGTGGATGTCCTAACTTTTATAATTCTCTATAAAATTTTTTTTTTTTTTTGATTTATATTATTTTTGTTTTACTTGCGAGTAAGGGTCTCATTGGTTGTGGCACGTTTCGCTAACATTAACTTTGTGATAGAAGAACCATTTTCGTCTGTCTGTATGTCTATCAGTTCGCACGAAGGGAGACAGGGTTGTCTGACTGACGGTTTGGATGACGAGCCACTTTCACTAAAAATTGCGGAGAAATGGCATTCCGGCGACCGAAGACGGTTTTCCCAGTTGATTTTATATAATATTATATTTTATTATTATTATTTTGGGTTCACTTGACTCAGTGTGGAGTTGAAAGCCTTTAGGAACAAGCACCAGCAGCACGAGGAGGCAAGAGACTCTGTGTCGCTTCCTCCTGGTGATACTGGATGCCCATGCGTGTGTCCCAAGAAACATGGCTGCTCCTTTTTGCCAATTCTTGCGGGGTTGGTAAGGCAATTCCCGCGAGTTTATAAAGAGACGTTTTCTCTCAGAATTGCCTCTGACTCTCCCTGTCGTTTGCATACCGCAGGTAAATCGCTTCCAAAAGAGAGCTGCCGTATACTCGAACCCTTTTATTTTTCTTAAAGAAAAAAACAATGTCTGAGAAACATACTACGAACGGTGCCGATGTCCTCCACGATGGCACCATGCCGACGTGCTAAGGCGGTTCGCACGCTGGAGCATATCAATCTCCCCTGAGCTGTTCGAGAAGCTTTACCTTTCTCCGGCAAACGTTGTCGCTGGAGACCTTCGGAAGACCTTTGCCAATCCGACTCCAATGTCAGTACACAGAACAATCTTTCTTTTCATTTTTTACAAGTTCACGAATATACTAACTTTTTTCTTCTCCCATTTTTCAGCGGTCTTATCGGCTTCGTCCTCAGCTTGACCCCTCTATCCATGGACTTCATGGGCTGGAGGGGAGCGACCACAGCGGTGCCGCAGCGGTAGGAAGCTACTTCTTCCTCGGAGGCGTGTGCATGTTCATCGGCGGTCTCCTCGAGTGGGTTCTCGGCAACACGTTCCCCTTCGTCGTCTTCACGGCCTTCGTGGTTTCTGGGCGAGCTACGGTGCCGGTCTGGTCCTGCTTTCAACGCTGCCGCGGCATACTCTGCTAAAGGGACGCGACCGAAGGCTCCGGAACGGTGGGGTACAGCGTCGCTCTGGCGTTTTACCTTGTGTGCTGGGGTCTATTGATCTTCATCTTCCTCATCTGCTCTCTGCGGACCAATGTCGCCTTTGTCATCGTCTTCCTCTCGCTTGATCTTGCAGCTATTCTCCTATCTGCTGCTTACTTCCAGCTCGGCAATGGAAACGCCGACATCGCGATCAAGCTCATCAAAGGTAGAATCCTCTATATATACGTACTCGAACAACTCGTGGATCGTTTAAAGCTATATTTTATCTTTAAACGTACGGGCGGAGGGGGCTCTGCTTTTGTATGCAGTCTTTCCGGCTGGTATATCCTGATCGTCCAGATGCTCGCTGCTCTCGACTTTCCTTTCAACCTCCCCATCGGTGATCTGAGCAATATGATCAAGTCTAGGACCGACAGAGAACGAGCGCGTACGGGTGAAGTCTAAACTAAAAAAGTAAATAACAATAATCGCACTATTATATCTTGTAATTCGTCCCGGGGAATTGAAGATGTATGAAAGAATGTGCCAAAGCTTAAGCTTGGATTCTAAAAAGCGTTAATGTATCATGTACGCTAGTAAATATCTTTTCAAAAGCCAATAATGATGCCATATGAATAATATTGAAGGATAATGCTTCAAGTTACTTTACATAACAATAACTGTATTTGAATAAAGAAATAAACCCCCTTACCGTACACGGAAATAATGACTCGTGAAACAACGTCATAAAACAAAGAGACAAGTCTATGAGCTAACCTCCATGAATAGTTGTGAGGCAGCAGCACGAATAATTGGAATATTTATAAACATAATCGGAACAAAAGATTAGGTTATTTATCCATCATTTCTATTTCCTCCCGTAAACCGAATCTTCCTTGCGGCGGGCGCGCCCGGGTCGTACTGTTCCTGTTGGGAGCAGGATCAGGACGAGATCGGTCCCAGTCGCTCATGCTAGAAGAAGAGGACGACGACTTTAGCAGACTGCCCTTGCTGGCGTTCAGCTTGTCGACGGCGTGGGATCCGACGCCTTCATGGTCCTCCGCGTTGCGGTTGAAGAGGTACAAGATGTCCTTCATGCCGAGCTTAGTGTTGTTCTGCTTCTTCTTGAACGCCGCCAAGCCGTCGCCGAAAGTCGCGTCTGCGATAGCGCGCTTCCTGTTTTGTAGCTCGAGAATACGCGCTTCGATGGTCTCTCAACCGTAAGCTTGTAGACGACTACGTCCTTGGTTTGGCCGATACGGTGAACTCGATCGATAGCTTGTTCCTCGACAAACTAGAAAATTGTTAGTAGATATATTAAAAAGGAGTTGCAATTTGGTGGTATGAGAGTTTACCGGATTCCAGAATGGCTCCAGAATGACTACCCTGCTCGCAGCTGTAAGGTTGAGGCCGAGAGCTCCGCACTTGAGACTGCAGAGCAGAATCTTGCAGCGGTCCTCGTTGCGAAGCCTGTTCAGGTTCCTCTCACGGATATCGTTGCGCATGCTACCATCGTAGCGGGAAAATTCAAGCCTTCTCGCTTGAGGAAGGGTTCGATGAGGTCGAGCATAGATGTAAAGGAAGAGAAGACAATAGTCTTGTTACACTCGGAGCATTCCCTGCGGAGAATCTTAACCAACTGCCGGATCTTCGTGGAGGCAAACAGCTTTTGCGTGTTATTGGTGAAAGAATCGTCGTCGTATTCGACGGAGTCTCCCTCTTCATCTTCTTCCTCTCTTCCTTCCTCTTCATCGGATTCAGGGGTGGATGATTCCTCGGCCTCATCATCAACAAAACCATCCTTTGAAGTATCGTAGTCTTCTTCTTCTTCTTCTTCTTCTTCATCTTCATCTCGCTGTCAACGATTCTCTTGCGATTCTTCTCCTTGCGGCTGACCTTCTTCTGATTGTCACCGGAGATTTCCATGCTCCTCATCAGGTCGGCGAGCGAGTCACCACCCTCCTCCTTATCCTCTGTACCCTTTGGCGGACGTTTCTGCTTCTTGAGTTTCTTGAGGCCAGACATTAGGTCTTCACGGCACTCAGGACATCTTGTGTTGCCATTGTCACGGTCTTCTTGAGACAGATCTACTTGGCAAACCTCACAGGTTCTCTGGAGCATGGAAATTTCTCCGAGCATGTCTGCCATATCGTCTATATCGTCGCCAGCAACGAAGATGCAGAGGAAGGCGTCTTGCTTTTCTTGGCAGACTGAGTGGTTTGAGTACTGAAGATAGCTTCCTTGTCGGCGTTCATCTTGCCGGCGAGAAAGGTGGGGATGGTTGCAGGCTTGCCTCAAGCGCATCATAAGGACCAAAACCTGAGCATATGAGTTCCCCCCTGAGAACAAAAGCTGCTCCAACCTCGAGTCGAGCCTATTTTCAAGTCTTGTGTAAAAGCCTTTCTCTTCCTCACCAAAAGCACACTTGACTTCTTCGAACCTTGCGATTTACATTTCCAGAGCAAGCGTCTTCTTGCCGTCCTTGTCTTTCTGGCCTTGCCAGATTCCGTCGCTTTGTTAGCAGCAGCTTGAAGAACAGCCTTGGTGCGGCGCAGCATGATTGCCCTCAAAACTACCTGGAGACGTCGGATGGCGATGGCTCCGCGGTTGTTGTTCATCGGCCGCGTGATTTGCTCCTTCCAACCGACTTGTCGTTGAAGGGCGGTATGGCCAAGAATTTTATGAGGGCTTGGAGCTCGTCACATTGTTCTGGAGCGGAGTTCCAGTCAAGCACCACCTATACTTGCACGGAGCGCACAGCAGGCGATGCTACTCTTTGCGGAAGGATTTTTGATCGTGTGCGCCTCGTCCACGATAACGCGCCACCAATGGACACCAATGCACGCGATCGGAGCATCCTCCGTGGAATCCTTGTGCTCGGAAACGAGAGTCTGAGGAGTCGTAATGACTACATCGTACTTTTTGAGCTCAACCGGGTTTCTCGTACGACTTTGGCCATGATGTACGATGACCCGCAGCTCTCCCGTCGTCTTTTCTTTGATCTCCCGCTCCCATTGTTTGATAAGAGAGGTAGGCGCGACGATAAGGGTACCCTTGTTGAGATCGGCAGGGAGCTTGAGTTTTTCTCGCTCCAGCGTAGTGTGCGTTTTTGCAGATGGCATCGGGTTAGAGAGGATAAGCGAGATTGATTGGATCGTTTTGCCGAGGCCCATCTACGGACGTTAGCACACTAAAATAAAATATACCAACGAGAGAGAATGAAAGAGCTTACATCGTCAGCTAGAATACCCCTTTGTTTTTTCCCGTCTCACGACTAAGAAGGAAGTCTAGCCCCCGAATCTGGTGCGGAAGCAAGGTAACCTTAAGACCTTCCACGTTACCGTCCTCTTCTTCTTCCTCTTCTTCATCGCCCTCGTCAATCTCAATTTCTGACGGCTTCTTTAAGGGAGTTCCTGCAAGCGCTTTCTCGAGTGCATCTTGCTCCTTGACTTTGCGTCTCGTCCGGCGAGACGGAGGCTCATCGTTGATGCCTCGAGGAGCTGCTTTATGCTTTCCGTGGTACTCTTGGCGTCCAAGTATTCGCCGCCGTAGTACGTCCCGCCGTCGACGGGGACGGTTGGTCCTAAGAATCCCGTTGGCTTTTTCATGAATGGGTTATCCTCGAGATTGTAGGAATCGGGGCGGTTGACGGCGGCCAACTACCGCCAGAACCGCCGTCCCCTCCTCCACCACCACCACCACCACTAGAACGTTCACCCTTTGGTGCCTGCCACTTGGAATAGGTAGTTGACTCTGCCGGCTTGGACTTGATGAACTGTACATCGTCGTTCTTCGAGGCCGGCGACGAATCGAGTGAGATTGCGTTGCCGGAGCTCCCTCCAGCAGAAGCGGCGGCACCAGCTCGCCAGAGGTCTTTCTCCCGGCCGGCAAAGGCTGCATCATGTAGTCGAGGGTCCGGCCTAGGGGTTTGTTCGTTAGTGAATAGCTTAGGCAAAAACTCAAAACTGAAAGCCTTACTTTGCTGTGTGTCGACACCCGTCCGACTCCTGGAGCGAGGTTCGACTTCATCGGGCTCGTCTCTCCGAACTTTGGTTTATTAAGGTCATTTCTTGGACATAAGGTCCGTCGGAAAAGACATACTGTTGAACTCGATAGGTAAATGCTATTTCAATCTAACAATTATAATAAAGATAAATGAATAGGCGGTAACGATATACGATGCTTGCAAGGAAAGAAAGCAAGGACTGTGTGAGACGCGTCGAGGTTGATGGGGACGCGACTTGGGGTTAACTAGCATTAAAAAGGAAAGAAATTACCCAGGCAAATTGCTAACAAATTTTGTGATGATATATAAAAAGAAAAAAGAGGCTACTTCATTACCAGCTAAAGCTAAAGCTAAGGTGAAAAAAAAAAAAAAAAAAAAAAATTGCAGTTGTCAGAGCAACCGCGAGTGTAGAAAAGAGCTAGACTGACACGTGATTTCTTTTTTTTTTTTAAAGATCACGTGTTGTACTGAAATCTATTACTGAGCTAGGTTAACTTACAAGCTACTAAGTCTTACTCTTAAGCTCGCCCTGCAGCCTTACTTGCGCCGGATGACGCGCGGTGATGTCATGAGATCTATACGGATCGAAAAGATAACAAGGGAAAAATCCTGTTCTTTTTCCATGACGGAAATTCATGGGAATGAATGCTTGCTTTACCGATATAACTTTTATTACGGTGGACTAAGTGGCTTGAAGGCCAAGTCCAAGGGTCGTCCGCTCAGATATCTTTGAACAGCACAGCTTAAGCTTTTCCAATCCGTAGATCGCGGTTTTTTACTATTTCTTCTTATCCTACAATAGTACCGTTATAAAGCAATAATTACGCTATTTCCAATGAAAAAAAAAAAAAAAAAAAAAAAAAAAAAAATATGGAAGCATCTTCTTCCGAAGAGAAGAAGTCTACAAAAAAGCTATAGATTGACTTGCGATATCAAAAAGCAAGTGTCTAATTTCAATTATATTTGCCAACATAAGGTAATGATGGGCGCTTTGGTTAGGCTGTCTGTCTGTGGCAAATGAGTAGCTGTCCCTGCGTTCGTCGTTGTTTTTTGCCGTGAGATCATCATGCCCACTTTCTCAAACATCAAATCTGCCACTCGCCTTATCCATTATCCAACCGACGTTGTTTCGCCATCATTTTCCTTGTTTCGCCATGTCTTCCAAAGCTCCCAGTTACCACTGCTAATGAAATTCTAGCATGTAAAGAGCGGGAACGTCTGAAGTACAGTACCTGCAAGATAGGGGCTTACGTGGGCCGGCGGGGGTCATTGAACAAAACAAGGTGTTTTTTTTTTTTTTTTAAAAAAAAAAGTCGAACTGCGCCGGAACCATCGATGTACCGCTATCTCGACCTATATCGTCGGTGAATTTCGCGAACCTAAATCTGCAAGCTGCGAGAAGCCGCAAACGGCGACGAAAGTAATAATACCAGAGCCTCGTTCCGTTAATTGGAGGTGCCTTGGAGCTCTCCCTCAACCCGGATATTGGCTGATATCCTGCTTTCCATTCCACGGTCATCTCAACAACAACCTCCTGCCAGGGATAAAATCATAAGGGGAGATATTCATCCCTCGCCCACGTGGGGGGAAATATATCCACTTAAAGAGGGCCGATAACCTACGCCATTGGTTGGAAGATTGTTTCCAAGGGTAGATTTGTACGTCTTGAGGAAGGCTTTTTTATCTCCTTTGGAAAAATTAGAGTCCCTCTGATAGTAGAAACAAAAAAAAATAATAATAATAATATAATAAAATAAAATAAAAAAATCTGTAACTAAAAAAGAGGACCAGTTTCTTTAATAACATTACTTACTTAACTAACACTGGTGATCCTTTTCATCTCTCTCTCTCTTTCTTTTTTTTTTTCTTTCTTTATCACGCAACGTTCCTTCCTCTTTCTCTCTTCCAGATTTCCTTCTGATATATATTTTATTGCTTAGGGAAGCGTTGGGCGGCGGATGGAATATCCTTCAAGACCATTCCGAAAATAACTAACGACAGGATCAATAGAAACCAAAAAAAAAAAAAAAAAAAAAAAAAAAAAAGCTAGAAAGCTTAAAGTTATATACTAGTAGCTTCATACTACTTTTTTGTTTTTTTTTTAGCGACCTTTTTTCCCTTTACTCGACACTATCCAGGGACCTACCTCCTCGTGATCGCAACTGTTCGCCGCGGTTGAATGGGCTCTTACTTAGATCTATATTCTTTGACGGCGTATTTTCGACGAAAACTATCAATTTAAAAAATCGCCACCTGCCTACTTTCATGGATTCTCCTGGAGGATCGCCGCCGCCAAACCGCCGCTTCGACAGACTTTGGGTTGGGAAGACCTTTGGGGTTCACAGATCATCAGGCCCTCCTTCCGAATCAGAGCTTCTTTCTCCAGATGCCGTGGACCGAGTTTTCCCGATACGATCCGTCGTTGCTATCGACCAATCTCAGCAACAGCCTGCGTCGCATATTCAAAGGGCGATTCTCCCGGAAGCTCGGAGAAGGGCGTCATAGCAGCGAGTGTATCAGAGGCGAGTGGTCGAAGTGGTAGAAGCGGCAACGTCGCTGTTCCTTCCAGCCCTGCGCCGGCGGAAGGAGAGGAACCGATCCTAACGAAAAGATTTACGTATAAAAGGACCGATGAGGGTCACATGGTAGTTACGGTCTAGCTGGTTCGAGCAGCTTCAGAGATGCGAAGATGAGCCTATACACTGTCTGGAGCAATACAGCGGTTCGGAGCGATGGTGGCATTACAAACAGACCCGAATGAGGAGTCAGTGTTGACAGTGCGGGTAGCTAGCGAGGTGAACAATCAAGCTCTTCAATTTGAGACTCTAGCTAACTTGACTAGAACTCCAAAGAAATCATCGGTTATAGTCCAACGAGCTTTTTCAACTTCCAAGTTTCACCCGAATTCTTTCGACGAACAGGCGAAGAGTTGTTAGACCACGTCGATCTGGCGAGGCAGATTATGCCGATTTAACACAAGCCGGGCCGGAAGTATTTCGCTGATCATAACTGAGACCGACGCTCTTCAGATCAAGCTGTGGTGTGCTATGCACTTCGTCGCTCGGATCTAAGCTCCTGGTGTGGCGAGTTTGACTGGAAGAGGACGTAATTTATCCTATTCAACCCCGGAGGAGGAAATGGAGGCTAAAGACACCTTACAATCTATACCTACCGAGGAAGACTCGCGGAATCGACTACTAGCTTGAGCCGGCCGCTGCGAGTCCTGCGGCACGCAAGGCGACGACGTGGAGAGGCAGCAGCCATGGAAGTATTTAACATTATGAGCCAAATCCAAGAGCAGTTGTTTCAGCACCTAATCTAGAGAGCTTTTTAAAGGTAGTCGTAGGCGTTATAAGGGAGCTTACGGGCTTCCATCGGGTAATGATATATCAATTCGACGAAGTTTGGAATGGAAAGGTTGTTACGGAGCTTGTGGATTATTCGAGCGACAAGGACTTATACAAGGGCCTGAATTTCCCAGCCAGCGACATTCCAAAACAAGCGCGAGATCTTTACAAGCTCAACAAGGTTCGGCTACTCTACGATTCGCGACCAAGAGACCGCCCGACTCGTTTGTCGAAGCGCTCAGGACCTTGAAACGCCTCTTGACATGACGCATGCATATCTGCGGGCTATGAGTCGATCCACATCAAATACCTTGCGATATGGCCGTTCGAGCATCAATGAGTATATCGCTGACTGCCTTCGGCGAACTGTGGGCCTGATAAGCTGCCACTCTTACGGACAAAAAGGAATGAGGGTTTCTTTCCCCCTGCGGAAGCTCTGTCGACTTATTGGAGAGATTGCTTCCCGAAATATCGAGCGCTTTCGTATGCCAGCCTGCAGGCTCGAAAGCTCATTAATACTGTGCCCACGGAATCTAACCCTTCTGGATACATCGTTGCCTCGTCGACGATCTGCTAAAATTATTTGACGCCGATTTTGGTCTTCTCTCCATAAAAGACGAAACAAAAGTGTGGGGACGTTACCCGACACCCAAGAAGCGCTAGCAGTACTGGAGTACTTCAGGGTGCGGTGCTTTGCCTCGGTAATTACCAGCCAGCAGCTCTCGGCGGACTTCCCCGATTCTAAAGTATGCACCCGGCTTCAACGTTGTTGCGGGTGCTCTTCTGTACCGCTAAGCTCAGCAGGGAAAGACTTCATCGTATTTTTCAGGAAAGCTCAGCTGCGGCAAGTCTACTGGGCGGGAAATCCATATGAGAAGAGTTTTAGGGAAGGCACTGAAGCGTACCTGGAACCGCGCAAATCGTTTAAAATCTGGTCGGAGACGGTTGTGGGCAAGTCCAAGGAATGGACAGAAGAAGAAGTGGAGACAGCGGCTGTTCTATGCTTAGTCTATGGTAAATTTATCGAGGTATGCGGCAGAAAGAGGCAGCACTTCAGAGCAGTCAACTCAATCGGCTCTTACTTGCCAACGCCTCCCACGAAGTCCGAACACCTCTAAACGCCATCATCAACTACCTAGAGATCGCACTAGAAGGTCCGTTAGACATAGAGACCAGGGAAAACCTAGCCAAGTCGCATTCGGCATCAAAATCATTAATATATGTTATTAATGACTTGTTGGACCTTACGAGAACCGAAGAAGGCCATAATCTCATCAAGACGAACGTTTCGACCTCGCGGGAACAGTTCGGGAAGCCTGTGAAGTGTTTAGGTCGGACGCTGTTCGCAGAGGCATCGCTCTCGAGGTCGTTGTATACCAGGGCTTCCCGGAGAATGTTCGGGGCGACCAAGGAAGGTTCGCCAAGTCGTGAGCAACATTTGTGCGAATGCAATTTCCTACACGTCCTCCGGAGCATCGTCGAGGTTGAGCTTTGGCTTCTTGGAGTTGTTAATGAAGGTGCGACGTTGAGATTGCCGTCCAAGATACGGCGTTGGCATGTCCCGCAGAGAAACTGGACGCGCTTTTCAGGAGCTCGAGCAAGTCGAGCCGATACCTCAAGACGTTGTGCCTCACGTGGAGAGAAGTCGTCGGCCCTGGGCCTGGACTTGCTACCGTCGCCCGAATAATCAAGAACATGAACGGACAGCTGCGACTGAAGTCTGAGTGGGCAAAGGGTCTCGGTTTATGATTCAGCTGCCGTTTAATCGATACTGAGGATTCGGCTCGTCTCCAAGTCAAGAGCCCATCGATAGACGACGAGAACGAGGTTACAATCGTGAAAGGTAACATGTCGTCGACAAGCGGTCGAATGAGTAGACAGCTCTTTAGGCAGTCCAGCCAGGAGAGCGTGCACACGGATAGAAGCCACCGAAGCGGTAGCAGCGGCGGCCGAGCGAAGTGGATCGGCTGATCAATGCTATCCAAAGCACATCCGTAAGTCCCAGTGTAGAGGCTCAGACTAGGAGATTGTCGATCGAGAAATCAGTCTCCCCTCCCGGACAAGAGCAAGTCGAGGGAGCATGCTCCATTCAAAGCAGTTAAGTGGAAGATACAACGGGGATTCCAGGTTGAGCAGCCGTTGAGAAGACTACCACAAATACAAACGCTACCACCAGAAGAGCCAACGCCGCCAGTAAATTTCAACATCTTAGTTGCTGAAGACGATCCAGTCAACAGTAGAATAATCAATAAACGGCTTCAAAAACTTGGTCACACGGTCAAATTGACGTGAGTACAGTCTTTCACAAATACTTATGCTTCGCTAACGTCTCACTTAGTGTTAATGGCGACGAGTGCGCAACTGTTTTTGCGGAAGATCGCAAATATGATATCGTTTTGATGGATATTCAGGTGAGCTGCCCTCTGGATCTTCCTTCCGACTATTCGCTAATTTATGTAGATGCCTATCTGCAACGGAAATGAGTCCACTCAGCGGATCCGGAAGACGGAGGAATCTGGAGTGCCTGAGCGACACTCAGCCAACGAAGAATACCCATCTTTGCTGTTTCCGCATCGCTCGCAGAACCTAAAAGGCAGGAATACATCGAAATTGGCTTTGACGGCTGGATATTGAAGCCCGTAGACTTCAAGAGGCTCCAGTTTCTGATGGAAGCATTGCTAACGAACACATCCGGCAAGAAGCCGTCTACGTTCCCGGACAATGGGAAAGAGGAGGATGGTTCAAGGCGAGAGCGACGACGTAACAAGGCTATCCAAGACCTTAAGCGTGCATCTCCTGGTTATACACCAAATAACTTATCTTGTGCCGTCATTCTGTCTCATCGGCTTTTGCACTTACATATAATATTATCTATATCTATTGCTGGTACGAACTTACAAATACATCCAAAACAATACCTAGGCGTTTTACATCGGCATTTTACTCTTTTCCTTTTGGCTATTCTCTGTTTTCCGTTTTTCAATTTCTTTTTTCCACGGTTTTGACCTCCTCACTGTCTCTAAATCACGAAAACAAAGTACATATTGGGTTGTTCGGTATGTTGCTGAATTGCATTCTTTCCTATCATTTCGTTCTCTTTTCGTTTAGACAACGTCACGCCATTTTTTACCACGGTTCCCTTGCTTTAGCACACGATCAGTCAGCGTAAACATTGCATTTGTTTGGAGTTCCTGCTTGTATATCCAGCATTTGTTCCTGTTTTTCTCCTTGTAGCTTGAAATTGGCGCCTACTTGTGTATATATATATTTTTTATTCAAAGTCCTTTCCATCGCTTTTCTTTAATATTACTTGCTCGATTGTATGAGATTTACGCGACTACTAGACCGTGTCATCAGCGACTTGGAAGCATATGCATATCTACAGGTTCTTAGGGATATTCGGTGAGCTTTAGCTCTAAGGTATGCTAAGGAGCCATTGGATTTGATAACAAGTACCTTATTACTCCCTTCCGTATTTTTTTTTTTTTTTTCTTACAAAGAATTCTTCACGGCTTGTCGAATATTGGAGAATCGCAACTCCTGCCACAAATATTAATGCTGGGATAACTGTAAATGCTCGACATCGCCAGCTTCAACCACAAAGCACGTCGCAGCCATTGAATGGTTTTTTCCTCTAGGGTTAACCATGATTCAATAAATTTTTTTTCTTCTAAATAACAATGAAGGCTTCATTTTATCTGAAATTACAGAGGGGGAAAAAAAAACTTCCAACAACCATCCTATCGCAAACCAAAATTCCAACCACGAAATCATTTTTTCTAATAATATAGAAGAGAAAAAAAAAAAACCCTTTTTAAGATAATATAAACCAATCAATATCAATATATCATATCTGAGATTTATAACCTTGAAAAAAAAAGAAAAAAAGGAGACGTAGGTAATTGCAAATGTATGTTGGTTCGATACACCTTGTTCCTCGTTTCGAATCTTCCAATTGTTGACGACCATCTTCCTCAAGATGTGCCGCTACGGACGACCCGCTACATCTGCGCCTGCGAGATCATCGACGGCTACCCCGAGGCCGCGTGCGCAATCACGAGGAACGGGCGCGCCTGCTCCAGGAAGCCAACTTACTCCAACAGCAGGGCGCCGTCGAAGGAGAAGTGCCCTGGTGCCGCGTGTCGGACGTTCACTACTCGGTCGAGAACATGACGCTCCAGAACATGCCCGACTACATGCTCCACTTTGACAGCTGCAGGGCCTGCCGCCGCGGCGCCGAGCTGGACCCCAGTGGGACTACCTCCAGCACGTCAATGCGAACTACGACGAGTACGTCATGAAGATTCAGCTTCATGCTGCGCGCAAGCGAGCCGGTAAGATTGATCTATAATAATAATAAGTTTCATTTATTGTTTCTTTTTCTTTTTTTCTTTTTTTTTTCTAAATTGCGCTAACGTATTTATAGCGGAGATTGCTGCGCAACACGCTGCAGCTCTCGAGGAGGCTCGTCATTCGCTAGATAACCTCAGCATCTGTTCGACTCTTTTCGAGGTAGACGTGGCACCGATGACGAGATCTGCATTGACATTCGCAACCTTTATCTATCTGATGATAGCGATTAAGAACGATGGCGGGTGTTCATATTTCTAGAAATTGATAGCTGAAGGCTAATTTTCGAATTTCATGGACTCGATACTTTCTTTTCAAGATCTATCAACGAAAGAATTATCATATATTGAATTCACATCCTAACTCCGCCGGCTGCTTTTCAAAAACGGTTTTGCATTTTTTTTTTTTCTTAACGGATAATGATTTGAGTAAGCACGGTCCAACCCTTTCAAATTTATTAGGACGAATATTGACGTTTTTTGGCTTCGAGTACGATGAAGTGCTTTTAGGAATCATGAACTAAACTAACGGGATAACATATATATACATATTGATATCAACACTCTTTGGAAAATCGTTTGCCACTTTTTTTACCAGCATTCTTTTTTTGTAGCTCTTTTGGCTTGCTTTTTAACTATGGTGAATATCTCTCTTTTTTTCAAACGCACATATATTCAGTGCAGCTTTGTATCACTGGAAGGGTTTTTCATTTTAGATAGTACATTTGCTTTTGGACATTAATAATAACATTACTATTGTATTTGGAGCCTTTGGAAGTGCAACATTTAATCTCTTTGGTAATGTTGATGTATTTGCGCAAGATTCACCACTGCAGTGAGCTACACTATCAAGGACGTCAACAATTCTGATGAACACTGGCTGATACACATCGTAGTACCGGCGCCTTGTGTTCATTGATCTCCAAAGCGCCTTCGATAAAATTAGAAGCAGGTATTCATCTGACTTTCAATTCTTTTAAGATCACTGTTTCGCCGACAACGAACGATTTAATATCTCATTCGCTCAGTAATATCGGAGAGCGTATATGATCGAAATCAAAGAATCATCGATATCACCCTTAGACTCATGTTATACAAAAAAAACCATTTAGCCAGTAATATGCGCTCCCGTCGAAAAAGAAACCCCATTGATCACCGCCTCTCTCTTGTCCCTCCTTCGTATCGTAGTTCTTTTTAGCCACTTTTCGAAAAACTGGATATATTTTTTTCACGTTGTCAGGCTTGAACGACATTTTTCTTGCCCCTTACTTCCGTTTTCTTACCCCTTATCACGCGATATATAATTCGACCGGATGGTGCCTTTTGTATTGTATACAAAATCGTACAACGTTGCACCCTTTTTCGCACGCTAGCGCTCGCCTGAAGGAAGTTTGTACAATGTTATATATAAAATGTAAAAACCAAAAAATATTGAACGAGTAAAAAGCCATTAGTACTTAGTAGTATTCGGTATCCGCCTACTCTATCAATAAGAAGTTTCTTTAAATTTAATAATACGTTCGGTGCACCCCGCAATATTAGGACTCTCCAGTGACCTAGACCAACCAGAAGGAAGGGTTGAGGCAGCCTGCATAATTATTTATAGGGCTTACGCACGAGGGAAGGTTTGTACGATACAGATGACAGACAGGCACTACTCTGCTACCACTCGGCGCTGAGCATTTTTTCATTTTCTTTTTTTGGTTCTTTTTTTTTTTATAATCGCCGGTCTTATTTGGCTTAGGCTCATCCAATGTCTTAGCCAATTATCGCCGCAAAAACTCTTCGCGAGGTTTCTATATTTTCTCCTCTCTAGCATTACTTATAGAAATGGAGAAATCAGAAGGACAGTCCGAAAACTGGTAGGATGCGCAGAGGTAAATTATTTTTGAGTTTGTATTGTGGAGATTAGAGGGTCTCGAAAGTGCAATTTTGGATCCGCGCGAGTCGTTTCGCCTTTTCGTTAGCGTTGGCTTTGACAGTTTGCATGCTGTCTTTTGTTTGTTCAAAATTAGAACCAACTACTGAGCAGAAGGTTGTTGGATGTGTGGGGGGTTTTCGCCCATGGCAGAATTGCGTTATTGATTGATGATGACGATATCTTTCCACCACACGTGGGGAGGCCGTTTGAAAAAAAAAAAAATAAAAAAAAAAAAGTCCGGCGAAGGAGCACCCCAGCCAGCGGCAGCTAATTCGTCATGTTGCAATGTCATGTTCCATGTCGAAGGCTGAAGATATCTTCCTCTTCTCCTTCTAGGAACCCCCGTTTCCTTCTTCCCGTTGTTCTAGCCTTTTTCCTTTCTTTTTTAGAACCTTACTATTTTGTCTTTGTTTTGTTTACATTTTTAAACATTTTCAAAAATCAAAATGCATTTTTCGAAATGGTTGTTACTGACGTGGTCAAATCGGAAGACGAGGTGGGACGGACTGTTCTGTTTATCTTTTCCTGCGAACAAGGGTCACCGAGCCCTTTCCTTCTCTGCAGCCTGCATGTTACTTGCATTGTTATGCACATCACGATCGCAATGAAGGAGAGTTTTTTGAGAGAGAGCCTGGAGAGCTGAAGACCTTCGAGCTAAGCTGCTTCAAGAGTTTGTTGCTATTTTGACCAAATGGATAGATACTCCGTAGATAAAAAAAAAAGAGAGATATCAACGCCTTTTCTTTTTGTATAGTTTGATGTGGGCCTTCAAGGAAGATTATGAATTTCCCGAACCGCGTTTAGAAGAAGTGAAAATTCGCAAATCCAACAAACGTTTGCAGAAGAGGAGGCAAAACGCTAGGTATATAATTCCAACTCATTATAGGATTGACTTGACTTACCAAAATTCTGGGTTTCTACCCTTCGCTTCTTCCTCTTCTTCCTGCTCACTCTTTACTTTTTTGATTTAATTTCTTCCATTTGTTTTTGTTTTTGATTTTGCCATAAGCTGAACAGTCTGCTGATGCTTCTCGCAAGCGCAGACAAATTAAAAACGATACGTGGATTTAATGTCCTAGTGATATAGAATCGTGAGATGGATTCATAGTTAAATAAATGGCTATATTGAGATTTTATTATTGTTGTTGTTATTAAATATTGCCGATGCGAATGTGGACGGGCGAGCTTGCGAGGATCAGTGCTGACGCCTTGGGGGTTGTTGCGCAAGGCAAATGATTTCCATGCGGGTTCAGCCAATTCCTCGTCTTTTGAACATAAGGTAACCCAAAATTGCTACTTGCCCAGCCTTTCCTTTTTTACTCTTCTCTCTCTCTCTCTCTCTCTATATGCCGCCCGCTCCTTTGCGTGAGCGAAAGGGCCTATCAGGGTTAATCTCGAATCCTCAGCGACAGAGCTCATTTAAAAAACTCTCGAGCGAAAGCTTAAGAACTCCAGGCCCCGTTTCAATAAGTTCGTTGTTCCGTTTTCTCAGTAACGAATGAACTCGCGCCTGTTTGAGGAAATTTGAGTTCCTTCATTTACTGAGCTCTGTTTCCGCGGCTGTTTTCTATTTCCTGCATATTACTATCTAGCTAGTAGAGTATCTGTGGAGCTGAACAAGGTAAACCGACGTTTATCGAGGAATGGGACGGAAAGGACCTCATCGGGAGTACCACTGTAGCCTCCCAGAAAACCGCTCATTTTTTCAACATGTTCGTTTAGCCCTTTTTTGTTTTTTTTTTTACCTTTAATTTTCGAGCACACCACCTTGGATGCAACAAGTATCAGCTTTGCTGAAGCTACGAGAGTTTCGACTCGAGTCCCAAATGGCATTTTGCAGGCAAGAATCTATACCCTCCAGAAAGAAAAGTTAAATTTTCTCTCTTTTTCCAAGTATTTCCCGTTAGTATTCGAAAGCTTTATTGAGCTTTGAAGATCCATGGTTATACTCTATTTAGAGGAAACCGAGAATTTGATTCCCTCCTAGCTGCGTTTGAAGAGCTTTCGCTTGTTTTTCTCAAAAAGAGAAAAGATCCAAAAAGAAAAAGAAAAAGAAAAATTTTTCAAGAAAAAGTGGGCATGACAGGACGAGGACAAGCGTCCACCTAGAATTCGGGTCGGTAACGATCCCTAAAGAGCGTCTCAAGGAGGTCGGAGGTCGATGTAACTTACATTTAAGGACTATATATTTTTGCCCTAATAGTATCCAAAACAACAGTCAAGAAAGAGGAGGAGGAGGAAAGAGCGGGAGGTTCTCAGCTTTGAGTTTAGCCCTTGCCATTTGAATTAATCCCCGCGATCTCATGGAGAAGGTGTTTAAGGGCGGGACAAGGTTCAGTCGTTCGGCGAGTCAGGGCTCCATATTTAGGTATTTGCTGAGCCTCTCTATAAAACCAAAAAAAGTGAGCGGGAAGGAGTAGTAATCACAAGCGCAAAAATAGTTATACGTTATCCTAGCACAAGGAGTAAGCTTGAGCAAATCTCATGTAATCTTATAGTTGTAATAAGAATGATAATAAGAATTCACAGTAACACAGTATATTTATTTACCTACGGAGCAATCCGAGAATATCAGCCTGTAGATGGATTCTCACTTTTTTTTTCAAATTTTTTTTTTTGTTTTTTGCGGTTTGCTGACGGAAGCGAGCGGAACATTGGGATAGATTGGCTGTGGTATCATTTCGGTACCGTTTCGTACAGGTACAACGGCTTTTTTTTTTGTTTGACAGCCCTAAACTCTTATCAGGTAGATCATCTTTTTTTTTTTTTTTTTTTTTTTTTTTTTTTCTAATGCTCATGGTGGACAGAAACGAAATTGAGAATTGATCTTTCCCTCCTCTGCTCCTCCTCTCAAGAGGGGTCAGGCCGGCTTTGGAAAGCAAACCGGCTTCATCATCGGAAAAGACCGGACAAAGAAAGAAAAGGACGTTGAGTGAATTAGAGTGAATAGCATTAGCTTCACGAGTTGAATCGAAAGATGAGATTAAACAACAAGTTTAGCCAATATCGCTCGTTGCTGAGCATCTGAGCATCCTCAATATGGTTAAAAAAAAAACGGCGTGCTTTTTGATGAAATAACGGTACTTGCCTGATCAACAAGAGCGACTTGACATACCGTTTTATTTCATTTATTTAGTACTGGTTTCGAACAACGCATTCGCCTTGTGACTTTTCTTCTATAATATCACGAACTTCGTTCTCTTGGTTCTTTCTGCCTATCTTGCCTATCTTTCACTTGAAAGCCGATAGCCCACCTACTCTTGCCTTGAGCAAGGTATCTCCATGGCGTTTTCTTTAAAATGTTGGATACCTGATCCTTACTCGCAGTCAATACGGGGAAGAAGTCGTCCAACCAGAAAGGTTCCAAGCCGCAACCTTGTAAGGAAATTGCGTGGCTTTTTTGAGTGCACTCCATCGTCATGGTTCCAAGAGAGAAAAAAAAAAAAAAAAAAAAGAAAGTTAAAGAGATTTAACGAAGAAAGAGAGTCACGCATCAAAGTAGAACAATAATATAAAAGAAAATAAATAAAATAAAAATAAATAAATAATAATTGAATTAAAAATATAAATAAATAATAATAATAATAAATTAATATGAATTAAGATACTTAATATATATATATTTTTCTCCCCTCTATCTTAGGAGAGTAGAGAGTGTTCCGAAATTGATTTAACCTTTTTTTTAAAAAAAATTTAAATCTTTAATCCCTAACGAAAAAAAAGAGATCCTACTAAGTACTCCTTTAAAGTTTCCCTCAAACTTACCGCAATCAATTCTCCCCTGCAACATCCAAAAAATCCATAAAGACCAATCAATTCCCCTTTTCTCAACCAACCCTTCCTATTACTATTCTCTTTTTTTTTCTTCTTCCTCCTCCTCCTCCTTTGAAAAGGCCACCCTCTAGAGGCAAAACGCGACGAGGAGTACCTCTTACCCGTCGTCTTCTCCCTCGGCACTCCCGCAAATTAGTTAAGGTAAAGAAAAGGGGAGTCCCTTTTTTCTCCACCCCCCCTTTGTTTGTTTCGTGAAAGGAAACCCAATAGTCGGAAGGATTAGGCGCCGCTGTGACGACCGCAATCTCGTCTCCAAACAAAAAGGATAAAAACGCAGGGCCGCCGCCCCGTATTTTTTTTCCCTTTCTTCTCAGGTTTCAAGCGACAAATTCTGCAGGGAAAAAATCCTTCATCATAAATCATCATCATCATCAACAACAACATCACATGGGTATCTGTTCGAGTTGCTTGGGAACGAAGGGTTATGACGAGGATGAACGGTCGCGGCTGTTGAACGGCGAAGATGCACAGTACGGGTCGCACATCAACTCACAGGGCCACCTAATCCCGGCATCATGCGCAATGATTGATCCTACGGACGCCAACGCGAAGGGAACAACTCGACCGCATCGTTGCGCAGACTAGCGAGTAAGTTTTTGGCTCTAAACCCTTTTTTTTTTTGATGGGCGTAGAATCCGCTGACCTTTCAGAAATCTCATCGACATCTTTTCAATGCACGCCGCTCCCGGGCAGTATTCCGACAACTCCGGGTCGAATCCTATAAGTGAGCATTCCTAGTTAAAGTTTTTTTTTTTTTTTTTTGGTAGTAATTTTATACCTAATATTTTCTAGACTTCTTCTGCAACGCACGTCGCCGCCGCACCTCGCACCGATCCCGAAGCGCTTCCGGTCGACTGCATCTCGACGAGGAACGAGATATGATGGAAATATTGGTCGGATGGCGGATGATGCCGTCAGCGGCTTCAAGCGGGTCAAGGGCGTTGGTAGTCTGGTAGTAAGATTGGAGGTACAGGGTTGAGACGACGTAGTTCTGCGACAACCAACCGTTTCCTATACAGCATTTCGGCATATCGAGCATTTCAAAGCATACTGGATCGGTTAATAGAAACATATTCTTACTCATTTCAGGAGCGACATGGAGCATTTCCTTTTTTCACGAATTTCCTTGGGTCTCGGATCATACTTCCCTTTGTTCGCATTTTAGAACATATACTCTTATAATACCCTCCATTCGCTATTTTCTTCACATATCTCATTACCTTCATTTTGCTTCACATCTTCCTCTAGAGGGAACTAATCTCTAGCATCTCGAGGATTCGACATTCGATCGTACGATCGGCGATATCGACCTAGGAAGGATGAGTTATCCATATACCTGATCCTCCTACTACCACTTTCTATTTATTTCTTTATTTTTTTCGGGTTAGGAGTTCCGGTTGACTATTTTCTTTCTCTTTCTTTCTCTTTCTTTCTCTCTTCTTTCTTTCTTCTTCCTTCTTTCTTTTTCTCTTTTATTTTCATTTGTGTCCTGTCTACGGTTCATTTGTAATATTAGGATAGGATTGCAATTTAACTTATACCCCGCAAGCTATATATGTTTTCTTTCTTTCCTCTGTCCTTTCTTTTCAAATTCTACCTGGAAATGGTGTACAGATGGTGGGCGGTGGTATCTTCTACCGGAACTATGTCGCTACTTGAGATAGCGCCCCACGCATATTGCTACTGGACCATGAAACGGTTCGATAACCAGAAGACGATATATCTTGTGTCTCACGAGAGAGCGAATTAGGCCACCAGTAGTGGCAAGGATGATAGAAGCTTTTCATTGAATTATAGTTATTGTAGGTATTTAGCGTTCTACTGATAGCGCTAATACATCTTTTAGCGCCTACGTCGTACGCAATTAAATCGGCGACACGGCCTGCCCGGATTGTTGCAAAAAGAATGTTCCAATGAACGATATTTCCAGAAAACACTAAACAAAAAAGAAGTCGAAGAAAGAAACGAAGAAAGATACGAATGAATAAAAACGTCCTGGGAGTTCAAAAAGTGGAAAACGAGATCCAAAAAGTTCGGCGTATAAAGAGGATATATAAGTTGACGACCGGTAATTACCATGTTTGTTGACGACGACGACGACGACGACGATATTGATATTATCTTTCATTTATTTATTTTTTATTTGATCTAAGTACTAAGTATTATATCTGTATTGTTTATTTTTATTTTATTTAAAATCAACGGCTGTGCCCACGATTACCATTTACAAGAATTTAATGTCAAATAAGAATATTTAAACAACCCCAATATTAATGAGCGATTCATTCTATCTCTCTTCTTCGGGATTGTTCACGATGGCGGATACTTAATCCTTCATATATCAATAAAAGCCTTCTGTTCTTCATCGACCTTTGTTAATCACTATTCCTTATCATCTTCAGCTACTGATTTCTAATACCGTTCTCATATATCCTAGTTGCTCTTATTAATGATATTACTTCCGGTCTATTAATCGGATATTTGTAGATCCCTTTTTCTGCTCTTTATTGCTTCCCTTTGCTTAATATATATAGTTCACCATGTTACCAATCTCACAATCTGTACTCTCGAGTCCTGGGGAGTCTCTTGAATGAATCCCAGATGCAGGTGGACGAGACAGATCACCACCGCTGGATTCGTCCTCTTCCAACGATATGCTAAGCAGTCTATTGCCATTGATACGCTCACGCCGCCTACGGTTGATATTTCGAGCTACAAGATTCGGTACCACACGATACCTTGCCATCAGCCACCCAATCATCAAGCCTGATGTCCACAAGGAATCAGCGCGGCTCCGGATCCTGTTCCAACCCCGGCTCCAGTTCTAGTCCCGGCTCCAAGCCTTCAACCACGTCCGTTGTTCTCTCGGACGGCGTTGCAGGATACGGGAACTTTCAAATTCTCAGCAATGCCATTGAATAAAACTCCTCAGAGGCAGGAGAACTCTGCTCCCAATAGTGAGTAGAACCTGATTTTATTTGTTTCGGTGGATTTTGCTAACTTGGTTTTTAGCGACCTTGTCCGTGCTGCCTTTTCAGAGGAGGCCAATATTTCCGATGAATCAGGGTGAAAGCGGCGGTATCCAGATTCACAGGTAAGCAGGATCCGTTCTATATCTCTTTCTTTTAGCTAATTTTTTCAGGCATGAGCATCAGAAAGGCCTTCAGAACGTAGGTCAACCGGAGACTCCTGTGCAGCGTCAAGTGGAAGCTCCTCGTCACCTCACCAGGAAGCTGTCCAATATCGCAGGAAACACCTATCCAGCACCAACAAGGAATTCCTATCCAGCACCAGCGGGAGCTTCTACTCAGCATCAACAGGAACCGACTACTCAGCACCAGCAAGAAATTCCTATCCAGTACCAGCAGGAAGGTACTGAGCATTCAACCAGAAAGTCCGACTCAGCGTCCTGAAGACACCTCGATGGAGATACAGATCAAACAGGAGCCTGGCTTGGAGCCAGTTGTTCCTGTTCGCGTTTTAGAGACCTACGAGAGCAGCGGCTTGTCATCGTGATTCCCGATGACGATGAGCCTGACCTTTCTACTGAGCAGTCGGTTCACGATGACCAAAATGTTGGGGACACTTACAGCAGCAGAATTCGGATCCGAGCAGCAGCAGCCTCGACACAACAATTCTGGTCCTCTTCCTGCTGCTAACAGAATGTCTGCCCCGCGACCTTCAATGGGCCGATTGTCTCAATTCGCTCGCTCAGAACGGTTCGTTGAATATATATACTGTCCTCGCTAACTACACTCAAAAACAAAGGAAGACCAACACAAGCTAGTGGAGACAAATCGTTTGCTCGCAGCTGCTACGGCAAAACTGCAAGAATTCGAGAAGGAGGCGATCCAGACTAGCGAAGCAAGCAGGCTTGAGATGCAGATCCAGAACCTTCTCAAAGAGCGGGATGGCTACGAGGCAAAAATTACAAGTCTGGAGAATGACAAGGAAGCATTATCCAACACGCTGAAAACCTAGACAAAAAGGGGAAATCGACTCTGAGCAACTGAGTAAAATGAATGAGATACTTGGCAATTTGTCAAATAACGTTCCTTTGAAGGCTTTTGTTGAAGAAAGTTTTACTAGGAGCACGACCTCATTGCTCGGAGGTTCCACTCAATTGAAGGAGCCTCTCACTTTGGCTGAAATTGACCAATTACTCCAGGACAACCTTTCAAAGCTCAGAGTACCGGTTACTAAGGACGAAGCGGAGAAACTCATCAGGATGGTTTCCCACGAGATTTCTTGACAAAATTTGATGTAGCGAAATCGTTCAGGACGGCCTCTCGAAGGTTCTGACTCTGGTCGAGGTCGAAAAGCTTTTACAGGAAGGCTTTTCAAAGCTCCAATCACCATTTACGAAAGAAGAAACTGAAAAGCTCATCCAGGATGGCTTCGCGAGGCTTGAAGTACCTTTGACTAAAGCAGATGCCGAAAACTTGTTTGCGAAAATCAAGGATACCCTTAGTAAATTGGATATTGAAAGACTCCTTGAGGAGGCTCTTCTCAAGCTTAAAGTCCACTGTCTAAAGCTGAGGCAGAGACGCTCATCCAAGGGCTGGGATCTACTCAAAAATCTCATTTGAAGCACTCAGTCAAAGCATTGCGTCCCTTAAGCCGGAGAAGAATGATAGGTAAGTAACTCCGCCAACAAAAGTTCTTAGCTAACAATATCAGACTTCAATTTTGGAGGCAGACAACAATCCCTAAAGACCCGGATAGAGATAAAGGATGAGCAGCTTGCTCGTCTTCAGCCGATGGAGGAGCAATTGACGATCATCAAGGAGAAACTGCTCTTTGCCGATGAGCGCGCACGGAATGCTGAAAGAAAGCCGAGGAAGCTAATCAGAAGGCTCTTGAGTACGCTACGAATACTCTTACCATTCAACAGTCCAAAATTCTACTCGACAATCTTGAAAGCCGTAACGATAAGTTGACGAAGGAGAAGGCGGCTCTTGACGAGAAGGTACAAACAGAAGCCCCTTTAGCTATCAGATCACGCTAACTTTCGCAATTCTCCGAGATGAACAGGAGAAGCAAACAAAGTACGAGGCCGCTGTCGATTTTGCCACCAAGCAACTCAAAGTTCAATATGCGGAAGAAGTTGAGTACCTCAAGAAGAGGATTGAGTCCTTAGAATCCGAGATCAGTAGCACTAGGTTGGAGGTTGAAAAGGTAAACGAGTTCAGAAAAAAGGCGGTCAGTATAGAACTCCCCTCAAAGTTTTACAAATTTGCGTAGTTACTTATTTACTTCTTTTTTATATTTAGACCGATCAACTTTCCAATTGCATGGAACGCCATTCGAACGAGATGATGAAGGTGAGTTATTCGATCAAACCACGTAGCGTTATTTAGCTAACTCTTCTAAGTGGGAGAATGAAAAATCCCAACTGCTCACAAAATCAGGACATCTTCGACTTCACGCCCCGGTTATAAGCCACATGACGTCAATAACCCTTTCAAACCGCCAAGCGCCTTGGTTCGCAGTACCTTCTTCCATAAGACACCTACTCCGGATAGTGTCGATGATTCCCCTCTGCTTTCAAGTCCCGAGCAGCAATGACAATGCTCAATCTTCAAGCGAACAATCTATCTCAGATCCAGTTACGCCAGTACAAGGGAGCTTGTTGAAGTCTCCGTCGTCACAGAACAGATTGCTTCCTCTGAAGGGGAAGCCTCGGCGATTCCAGGCTTCGAATCATTGGAACAGCGCTTCAGTACGAGTCTGCAAAGAAACTCGCCCACGTGACGAAGAGAACTCTTCTCAAGCGCAAGGGCTATCCTCAAGGGCAATGATACTCATTCTGACGATGATTCTTCCTGCAGAAAGTAGGGCATGTCACATTACAAGAGATTCCAAAAGATCCCAAAAGATCGATTGATTGGGTTAACGTCGACTCATCTCCATTCTTGCCTCCGAAAAGGTCTAAGACTGTTTCTCAGTCTGCTTTGAACGAGGATGAACGTTCAAATAAACCCGTTAAGGTATCCGAGCCAAACTCACTGAATGAAATCGAAAGGCCTAACACCCAGGATACTACTCGTCGCAGGGCTACTAGGTCGGCTTCTTCTCACGTGGAGGAAGCAATCTGTCGCCGATTGCCGAAATTAAGGGCCAGGCTGGAGACGACCGTGTCCGCCCGAAGAGTTCTCATTCACATACCACAAAATCTAGACTTAGAACTCAGACCAAGGGCCATCGACGCCGTAGTTCTCAGTAAATTTGCTTACATCTGGAACGTGGCATATACCTCTTATATATAGGTTAACTCGTTGCCTCCACATAAACGATTATCCCTTTCGAAAACCTAATGTACATTTTCCTTAACTCTAATACCTTTCACAATTCTTGCTTTTTGACCTTTCCTTTTGGAACTTCCTTACCGAAACTGAGAGCTTTATAGTTTCATAGTTGCTTGCTTTATTTATCCCAAATTATTTTTCATAGAAGTGCTTTTTGGGAATGGGAGGCGGATATTTTTCCAAACCGATTGCTTGTTTATTTGGGGCTTTTTTTAACCTAGTCTAATTGATTCTCCAGATGTCCATATTCCAATTGTCCTTTGCAGACTGTTTTTTCAGCTTACAGCGATTTTTAATCTCCTTTCTTCCTCTTTTTTGAAGATATATCCTAGCTTTCCTTATGCTCTTCTAGGTTTAACTTCTCACCATTCTACGAACTATCGTCAGTTGTTGCCAGGCTGGATAGGACCAAGATCATATATACATATATATGGAACTGAGCGGAGATTCAATAATCATACTAAACAGGATAGGGACTAGCTAGAGCGGATAATTAATAAGCTTCTCTGTCTCTGTAATATCCAATTCTAATTCGCTGAGGTCTTGCGCTACGACGGCTTCCCACACTGATTTTCAAGTTATATTACATACATCTCAGATGCAAAAAGAGGCCACAACTGATGGCCAAAGAGATGAGCTGAGCACCTATGTACCCGAAGGAAAGAAAAATCCCACGCTCAGACCAGTTATCTGAAACTTTAAGTACTAGAAGAACCTCGGAGCAAACACGTATATATTTCTTCATTATAAATAAAGTAGACACAACATACTTTGCAGTTGCACCCAATAGCCCAGCTCTTTCTTTCTGTAATAATCTTTATCTTAGGAGGCTCTTTGAATGATACTCATATCAAGAGCAGCGGCTCAAGAAAAGGAATACCACGCTCGTATAAAAACCTCAAGCTCCCACAAAAACACAGCCTTTCTTGATTCCCTGATACATGCTAAAACTAGGTAGTTTTTAAATTTAACCACAGATCCTCTCACGTCTTGTTTGTCTATGGAGAGGCTTAGATACGAATCAAACAATCCTCGTACAAAGGGACGACCTCAGCATCAGCTTTAGCTCTCTCTGGATAATAAGCAGGTGGCTATCCAGCTAGAAGATGTGCGATTGGAACATATGCCCTCACTCCCCAAATACCACCTTAACAAACTATCTAATCCGCTACTTCACAAGGTTCTTCTCGCATAGGAGTTGAAAAGGGACGGTTCTGAGATTTATACTATCCCGTGAGCCTGAACCTCCTTTTTCCTATCTTCGTTGATATTTTTAGACCGGGGATATATGAAAAGTCACTCCCTCCCAAAGAATTGGCAGCCATCTAACTTCTACTACTTTCTTTATGTTTTTTTTCCCTCTCTTTTGACAGCGTACTTTATCATCACTTATTCGGTCGTCGCTCTCTGGAAACTCTTGCGTTCGATCGCTCACCGCTGCAATTCTTCAATAGGGGTATTGTCGTGTATATTTACTGGGGCACTGGGGAAGAGTATGAGCGCAGGCTAGCGCGATAGAGAGTGGAATAATAAAGAATACGTGCCTGAGGCTTCAAAAACGTACCTGGAGTATACATCTCTCTGTTCATTGATTCTTATTTTGTTTTTATATTATAGTAGGATCTCGCTAATATAATGACGATCTTCCCTTTTCCTAGATAACATGATATTCTGGTCTTGACTGGAACTAAGCGATTACTTTACCCGCTATTATCACCGCTTGATCGAGAACAAATTGCGGAGATAGAGGGTTTTTTACTCCCTTCCTTTTTTTTTTCTTAACAGAGGTTGTCAAAGCCCTTACAGCAGTAATGACTATTCAAGAAACTTTTCTTGACGTTATTTTCACTAGTATGACTTTCTTGCTTTTTGTAGCCCCCTGCTGTTTCGTGCACGATTGCCTGCTTCCTATAGTTATAAAACTAGAGAGCTAACTCTCCCTACCTGTGGTAATTAGCGGCTTATGTCTGTTACCTGCCTCCGCGATATATATACTTGGGCCTCAAGCGGTTTTGCATTCACTCTATCCACGGGATAGACTATATCATAGTCCAGATGGGCTATCGACCGTATCCGAAATCTTCTGGCCCATGGGCCTCGTTCGTGCCGTTTTTGCTGCTGCTAGCGCTAGCTGAAGTCCCTTGCAAATCGCGGTATTCTTCAAGTGTCGGACGACTTTCGGTGTGACGACTAGCCAACTATCATTACAAACGAGCCACGCTACGCGCTCCACATCAACATTAGGGCGTGGAAGTAGTGCTGTTTGAGCTACCCTAGCTCAGTTTCTATTAAAGCTTTTTAAAAAAAAAAAAATAATAAAAAATTAAAAAAAAATTTATTATTATTATTCAGTCGGCGAGGCTGAATGGCGGGCGGCCATGCAGGGAAATATTCCGAGCTTTTATTCGTTAAAACCTGAGCCTCTTTTCTACTCAATTCACACCAGAAGAACATAAAATACGTTCAATCTGCTGTGATTGTTCAGGTGTTGGAAACTTCGAGCTCTCTCTCCCTCATAAACTATCAGACTTTCAAAAAATTTCTCTCTTTGTTCAATCACCAATATTTAATCACCAAAATGACGGAGATAGCATGGTACGTCTCAAGAAGAAGGGAAAGTAGTACGCTTCTTCGAACGGATCGGCAACGGGTAGAATCTGCGTCACGAAGATTAGAAAGGGGTTCTTAAACATCGTCCGTGATCTCGGAATCCAGAACGGGACCCGGCATACAATACATCCTGAGATGCATCGAATGGACCAAAATCGCAGCTCTTCTAGGTGGCACTTTTTTCCCTCACTAATAGGTGTTTTTTTTCTTAAATTTCCGTTATCGTTTTGGCTGATATAAATTTTCATCGTCTTGATCTAGCTGTGTTATTTATGTTCTTCATCCCGCTCGGCCCTTATTTCGTTTTACTTCGGATGACTGAGCATGGCGTTGACCAGTTCAGATATCTTCTGGTTCAAATGGGCTATCTGGAGAATAAACCGCCGCCGCCGCCGCCAGTCCACCAAGTCGGTTACCGACAACGACGACCAGGGTTTATCTTTCGCTAATTAAAACGCTCAACGTCGTCCCTTGATGAGTTTCAATTTCACCGGAGTACCAAACACATTAACCTATAGAATTCTCTCACGCACTTTGTCCTAGCTGGCTGTATATCTTTGGCTGGCAAAAACATAATTTCTTGGCGGAAGAGAAGGAAGGGACTGGCAAGGCTGAATGGCAGCCCCTTTTTTTTTTTTTTTTTTTTTCGAAAAATCAAAAAATGTGAATAAGATAATCATAATTGTTCTTTGGCCTATTTGTTGCTGTTATATCTTCTTCTTCCTCTTTTCTTTACCATCATGCCCTTATTAGGACGGAGCTCCCAACGCGTGGTCGGCTTCATCGGAAGAGGGACGTTTCGTTTGCAATAACTACTCCGGCAAAGGCCCCGAGAAACCAGTCATCTTTTTGAGGCTCCCGGCTTGCGAGGCTTCAAAGCCTCCATCTTTTCAACTTCCCCCAAATTCCCTGGCTAGCTATATCCTTTTATCCTTCATTTTCTCCCTTCTCTAGTCCTTTCCCTCTCCCTCCCTTTCTGAATATATTCATCCAAAGTTTCCCCTAGTATAATCCATGAACGCCAGAACCTCCGACTTACAAAATCTCACGGTCCGAAACGAGAAGCTGCTGCTGCTTTCAAAAATACCTTCGGCAGCCATGCGTCGCCCATCGCTGCGACGCCTCCGGTCGCTGAAGGATAAACGTATCCTCTGGACGGACGTTTTCACGGCCGCCGAAGACGCCCTCCGCTGGCTTTGGACCTCGTAAGGCACCCGCGGAGTGGTTCGTGGCCTGGCTCCGGACAGCCAGGAGGGAATTTCCGGGATTCGCTTTGGGGGTCCTAACGCGTTTTGGGGTAAAAGACGGCGGTCGCGTGCACAGGTTTGCCGAGGACCTGCTCGATATCTCGATGGAGTTGTGTACGATGGGTACGTGCTATCGGAAAAACTTAACGTACCTGACCTTCCTTGGTGGTACAAAGTTTGAGACTTTTTAATGAAGCGAGAAGCTAAGACAAACTAACGATAACTTCCTTCCAGGGTATTATATTTGTTTCCTGATAATCATAGGAATACTAGCTGTCCCGGTCTATGGCACCATATTTGCCGTCGAGGGTATTAGGTTCAACATGATACAGATGGGATTCGGGGGTATCACGGGGACGTGGTTTTAGTTAGACATCCTTGCAATGGTTTTTCGCCGAGCTGATATATGTATACACTATGGTCAGAGTATCAATAGATTCAAAATTAGAAATTCTCTAGATCTAAAGAAATATTATTATTATTATTGAGGTTCTGAAGTGAGATTATTGAAGAATTCTATAGATTTCGTAATACTTAGATTGTAATTTTGATCAAAATGCGGCCCCTCTTCATAGTCCACGTGTATATGTGGAGATCGCGGACAATCTCCAAATCCGCCGACCCTTACGGGGCATTAAACTCTCGGTTAGAAGTCCGTCCCGTTGTTGTGCTGGGAATTGTTAGCCGTCGCGTTGCCCACTTTCAATCGAGCCTCCGGCGATATCTCAGCCGTCCCATCTTTCCTTCGCTACACGTCTTCTTTCCAAAAAAGCTTAAGACAGCAACCCCCACTGCGAACGAGAGTGAGGGTAAACATGTTTATAGGAAAAAAGGGGCTAATTGAATAAAGGGCACGGTAGACCGTCCACGTACGGTATAAATATAATCAGGTCCCAAAGATAAAAAGAAGAAAAGAGGGAAATGCCGCGATTTTATCCTTACTGCAACCCGGAGCCGTGGTACATGCAGAAGATCGACGACGTCCTCGAATTCATGTACGACGCGACGAGCAAGGTTGCGCACAGTCTCAATAGGGTGTTCATTAGGACTATCCGCTGGGCTGGAATTAACGAAGGGACGTTCCTGAACAAGCTGGTTAACGAGTACATGAAATACCTGGCGATGTCGCGTGAGTGAATCAATTTACCCAGATCACCGACTAATGCGCAAGTAGCTCCTGTGCCCTTTCTAATTGCTAACAAAAAAAAAATTTTTTTTTCGACACGGATTCTAGCCTTCATTCTTGTCGCCTACGTCATACTTTGGACTTACTACAACATCTTCCTCTTCGTCGTCGAATTCAGCATTGAGGGCATCTGTTACATAAGGCTCCAGATGGGCGATTACGACCCCGATCACTTTAAAAGACGGTTTCCCGATTGCTATTGAGGCACTTGAAGGGGCATAATAGCTGCTGCTCGTGGACAGTCTCCTCCCACCTTGCATTCACCTGGATTCGCGCCAGATTAGCACCGAAAAATTGGATAGCGAGGATAATGGCCAACCTACGGGGCGGACAGGCTAGTTTGTCAAAAACGAGATGTGGAACTTTTTCGCTTCAGTACTTTGGGCGGAAAATCCGCTAAACGAGTTCCAGGAAGCTCTGCTGCCTGCCGCGAGAGAACGAGTATGTACGAACGATTGTTAGTTCTCGTTTTCTCCACGGAGCAGACCAACAACGAGATGCGGCACTTCGGATCGGGAAAGACCAAAGTGACGATTTCAGGGCGTATATACCCTAAGATGTTTTCGAAGGTGATTGATACTTGCGCAGGGCAAGTAACTCTCATAACTACCTCTTGCTTCGGGGGAGATTCAGCTCCAGCCATTATACAATCGTCACGGCAACGGATCCCTATACTAAAAGTATCCCCTTTCCACGAGCAGAGAGAACGAACACCACCGCGGCGGCGTATTTTACCCTAGGAATCACAAATGGTATGCTGTCCGAATGGGGACAAAACCGTCCCGGTCCATCCCATCACAGACTACCATTATGACTTTGGCACAGGCGATACCGGGGTCGTTACAGGAGCCATGCCTTATAATATTCTCCACGGCGATACGATTTGGCGGCATGTGATGACACTTTGCTGGCCATGAAATTGCTACTCGCGGGGCTGTTGAAAATATATCAAGATCATCAGTATTTGCCGAACCTGAATTTAAACTGGGAGCTCAAGACCACCCTACTGTGCCATACCTGCTCGCCGCGGCCCCATCGAGGCGGAGACACGACCGCCTAATCCAGCAGCAGCTGGGAAAGACGAAGTGTCGAAGGCTGGGCGGTCTATCCTGAGGAGAAAATGAGAAGGAATCAGACTTAAATCATATCGCCAGAGATTTAGTCACCAAGTGGAAGTCTCAGGAAAATGATGCTACAAATCTTCGAATATAGCCTTAGACACGCTGATTCATTCATTCTAGATGGGCAAAGATAAGACAGAAGAAGTAATTCGGCTGGTGACAACTCTCCTGCAAAGATTTGATTTAAATTCTGAGGCCAACATGATCAGAAAGATCCTTCATGTCCCTCTAATGCCCTTAGAAGATTGGAAGGACACGCAGCAGCCTGAGCTCGGTCGCATGGCACGCACTTATAATGTTCTGTTTGATATTATGACTCCGTGGCCACCTGAAGGGAAGGGCCGCCCAAGGTACCTTAAGCCAACAAATTACATAATCGAGGCTATTCTTCAATCGTCATTCCAGGAAAAAATAGCAGCTTTACTTGCCTTGCAATATGTCTCTCCGATGTATACCGAGGTAGAAAGAGGAGCAAGGCTATGTCTATAATTGCCAGTACAACATTAAGCTCCTGCTTTGTACTTATCCTTCCCTCTTTAGAGCTTTCTTCATTTTTTTTTTTTTTTTTTTTTTTTTTTGATAATCCGAGTCGTCCCTATCACATTTATCACATTTATCAACCCTTATGTTGTAGCTACTAGTGCACACTCAATTGCCGCGAAGTATATTTAATTGGTTATTAAGTACTGTATCTTTTTGTGGGTATGGAGTGGCTTTGTAAATTAGCCTTAACTTAACTTATTGATTCTTAGTGTTTCCTTCATACAAATACTGAAGAAGTCAGGAACTACGGACCTCTGGACCTTATGTGATTAGGCGCCTAGTCCAAAATTGGCAATATACCTTTATCCTGATGATATCACGATGGTCTCTCTTTTCTCTCTAATAGTACTCTCCTCTTTTTGTGTTTTTTTTCTTGATGCCGCCGGGGGGAGTTAGCAGATCCTGGCATTGATATTCCTAACTTCTATAAACTGTGGTTTATATGACCTCTAGACCTTCGGCAAATGCATATGCTAGTTTGGGAGTCTTCAAAAACGGGACTTGATAAATATAAAAAGATGTAAAAAAAAAAAAAAAGAAATATATATAATGCTCAATCACTTAAAAGTATTCATTCACGTACTTCCCCATATATATACGTAAGTAAGTACAGGCTAGACGAGCGATCAATACCTTTCATCTTTCATGAGGGTTCCACAAAATCTTCCATCCATGTGCTATCTCTTCTAGCTTAAAGTAAAACGAATAGAAGGGAGAAATGAAGGCTTTAGATAAGCAATAGGTGTCAGCCGTACATGAATCTTTCATTCTAAGTAGTACTCGAAAATCTTCTCCATACATGCATATATATGTACGTATACTTAAGTACGTTTAAAATATATATATATATATATATAAATTGTGTGAAAAGATAGACAAAGAACGCTTTTATACGGTCGTGCAAAGAGCCCGTGCTGATGCGATACAAAACTTCCCATAATGCAACGCAAATCGAAAGAAGTGCAAAAACGAGGCTTCCAATCGGGCACCTTTCTCCCCTCAAGCCTCAGCTGTCGATTACACGCGTTTATCCACGTCACCAAACATGTGAATTGTACTTAAGCTTCACAGAATCTATATTGCGACGATTCTACATTACGGTGAGACAGTTTATTCTCTAAGTCTTTCTCACTGTCTGATGTAGTTTCTGGAGAATCCAGGCTCCAGTGCTCTTGCAAACAAAAAAAGAAAATGGCGCGACAACAACCCAGTATCTTCCACAGACTCGCAAATGCTCAATGGAGTTTAAAGAGCACGACGCTCAGACTCGGCCATGTCGCGTGGCCGAGGTTACCGAAGACGAAATCAAAGCAGCGTTCTCCTCGGCCGTAGGCGGGCTGGCAACCTTTTTCAGATACTGGGCGAATTAGTATACGGTGACGACATCAGCCTGAAACTCCTAGCGATAGTGATTTTAAACTATGGTAATTAAGGACTTTTTTTCTTTTTCTTTTCTAGAGAATTTATAATCCTTTCACACTTGTTGATTTCGTGGTTTACTGAATTCTTTCTTCCGTACTTTTTTTTTTCTTTAGGATCGAATTTACTCGCCGTGGCCCCTGCGATCATACTCTTACTAATACAGATCTCCCTGATTTTGTCTGCGAGATTCTTAACCTCTGGGATATCCTTGGTTGATGACGCAGTAAGTATATACCTTCTTTGATTTTTCTCCCATTACTGAGCTAACAAGGCTATTCCCCCTTCATTTTTTTCCTTTTTAGCGACCCGGATTGGCTTGAAGAAGCCTTTGACTGTTTGTCGGACGTCTCCTTAGGTTTTGTGAGTGAGTGGCAGAGTTGGAACATGTCGCTGTCATTATCACTTATTTAGTAGCCCTTTGTTTTGGATTTTTGCAGTGCGCCCAGGGCATCCGACTCGTAGGATTCTAGACTGCCCGAGCATTTTACACTGTAGTAGGGAAGTTGTGTTACTTGAACTTGATTTTTTTTTTTTTTTTTTTTTTTTTTTTGGGTGATGAATTGGAGTTTCTTAAGCCTTCCTTCCTTCCTTTTGCACCTTACAAATACCAATAAATCAGACATGTTTAAATATTTCATTCGCGAATCTAACAAATTCAACCTTGCGCGGGTTTTATAACGTGTTTTTTCCTTCCGGTTGTTCAAAGGAGGATTAATTGCTGCGGCTCTTGTATCACCACTGCAGGATGGAACGGATATCCCGAAAACTATGAATATGAATAATGTAGGGATCGTATATGTATGTATATACGTATATATGCATGCATTTGCTGTCTCCAATTGATGCTTTTGCGAAAAAGATAAAGACTTTTTTGAGCCCCCACCAAGGATCTGGGATTATTCCGCGGATTGCATATGGCTATATCAAATTAGAAAAACCCTTACTAGCCACTGTACGGGATAGCAAAGAATAGCAATTGATCGCCTCAAAAAAAAAAAAAAAAAAAAAAAATGCACCTGTTTGTGAATAGTACGTACTACATACGATACCTATTCTAGAGGCATTGGTAGACCCGAGCAATGATAGGTCCATCGCGTCGACCGAGAAAAGAGCAAAGTCCAATTGCCAAAGCAGCAAAATTTTTCTTGCTTGCATGGAGGCTCTTCTATGATGTGCAGCAAAATTTGCTACATGCTACAGTACCCATATTACGACGTATATCACTACTATTTATTATTTTGTCGCTAAAATAGAACAAACGACCGTGCATGGAATGGGATGGAAATAGAGTAATAAGGAATAAATAGAATAGAGTAATTACTTAGTATGAGAGAGAGAGTGAGGTCCAATAATAGCTCCTCCGCGGGACGTGCTGGTACGGCCGTGCAAATGCCTGGTTCTTTTTTCTTGGGCTGCATAGTACGGTCTAACCTGCTTCCTTTTTTTCAGCCTCGCTCTTCAACCGCTTGACCACCTCCCTCCGTTCTATATGGGATGGATGGAGGATTTTAAGCACAAAAAAAAGCTTCAGAAGACTTGTAGTGCGCCGGGTGGCAAAAAAAAAAGAGGCCCCCATTGTTTGCTACTCGCTTCAGCTCCGTACGAGCTGATAATCACCGGTCGAGACGGGTCGTCACAAGGCTAGTGCGGCATTCAAATTACGTATTCAAAAATGTACCATGGTACAGAAGATGTTTCCCGCAGTGCCTCAGCCAAATGTTTTGATCGCTTTTTGGAAAATGTTTTTTTCTGGAGTGGGGTTGACGTAAACCCATTTGCGCGGAGAAGAATGTAGAGAGGTTTGTCTCAGCGGAGATTGTTGGTTCGCGATGCGATTGGCAGTCGAAACTGGATTCCCCACCTCCGCGAGTATTCAGCATACCAGGCCATACCCACCGACGGAAATAGAAGAAAGTCGTTCATATCACTCTCAAACTCCGTCAGAATACCTCTGAAGTTAGAAAACAAACGAATCGATTAGAGAAGTGTTACGTCGCTTTGAATTAGTATCTGTCGGTCCGAGGTCGGCCTCAATTTAGAAAAACACAAAGTTTAAGACTGGGTTATTGCTTAGAAACGCGTATCACCGGGGGATCCTTCGTCGCACGAGTAAAATCAGAGCGATCGCGATCCGCCTCGGTTAAGAATTTGTTCTCTAGCGGTGTAGTCCTTCGCTCTCTGACAGCTTATTACGAGATCCACTCCGTCCTCAAAAGTCACATCTCGGACGGGGGATTATATCCGCTTGTTGAGACATGAAACCCCAACGTTGGCGTGGGGAAATGATGATGATGCTGCGAGTTGCTGAGAGTTTCGAAATTCCTGATCCTCCGCCCTCCAAGGGTCTCCCCAAGGGTTCCTTTTTTTCTTTTCTTTTTTTTTTTTTTTTTTTGGCAGTAAGACATCTCGTCTCGCGGGTAGAAACCAGTAAGGAATATACTTGAGAAAAAAAAAACAAAAAAAAAAAAAACAAAGACAGTTCCGCGTGTTACCGCCGATGTACTACCAGCGTTATTACTTGCTGCTGGTACAAGCTTTTTGTTGTTGAGAGAGAGTGGAAAAAAGCAAGGATTTTTCTCTCACACTTTAAGAGCCTCAATTTTTTTTTTTTTCAGCTCATCAGGGGGATCATGTTATATCGCATGCGTTCCGCCTGATTGATTGGTCCAAGACAGGGATCCTCGATCTCGGGATTTTTATCTGGGCTGTGTCACGCCGATGTTTTTTTTTTTTTTTTTCTTCCTCTACATAGTGCAAGCCACCCCCGGCTCGTTTGGAAAATACACAGCGGATCAATTTGATCATCCCACAACGCAATTCAAAGAGATAGATTTTTCATGAAATGGCCTGTGAGAAAAAAACGTTCGTTGTTGCCTTCACCTTCGTGTGTTTCAATTTACCGCTTGAGACGGTGAGACGGATACGCCCTTTTTTTTTTTTTTTTTTTTTTTTTAATAACGATTATGCTTGGGTTGTTATAACCGTCTAATCTTTCCCCGGAGGCTAAGTTACACCGTTATGCATCAACAGCCCTTTAAATTAATAATTGTCGCAGGTAAAGGACCGGTGCATTAAACATACCGAGGCGGTGACAAGAAATCTGTCAAAAAAAAAAGCAACTAAAAGTTCCTTTGTGTTTGTCTTCTCTTTTTTTTTTTTTTTTTTTTTTTGTGATTGTAAGCGCCTTCCTGTTTCTCATTGAGTGCGTGGCGGTAACGATAACCCAGCGGAATCGAGATCATGTCAACAAAGGCGATGGCTATAGTTCAAAGCTCTGGTAATTGGAAATAAGATCGGGTATAAGGCACTACCTATTCTGAAGCAACAGCAATTTTGAAGCCTCGTTTGGGCTTAGGGCACTCCAATAACAGTATTATTCGAATAAATCAAATATATACTTAATAATATAAACAACCTTACAAGGCTATGAAGACTTACCACAGAAAAAAAAAAAAAAAAAAAAAAAAAAAAACAATAGCACCGAAAATATAACCACCGATCTGTTTTGTTGAAGGATTGCAAAAGAAATTCAAAGACTTCCCGTAAATAACGACGCAGGACCAAACGTATACGTGTACAAAGCGCTTGCAGCGGAAGAGGCTTGCTAAACATCCTATAGATCTAGAATCCTTCAACGCTAGAAAGCTCTTGCAGCTTCTCTGCACACGCGATTGAGAAAATTTTATTTGATTTTGTTGCTTGACTTTGCCTCTGTTTGCTCTGCAACTCGACAACGAAGCCCTCCGCGAATGGGTTTTGCCCTTGGAACAATTCTCCGTTGTAAAACGCCTCGCGGACAGGAATTTTTTCCGCTCCTTTTTTTTTGGGGGGGGTCGTCTAATGTTTCCTCTCATAGGAGAAATAAACGCACAGACAAAACACAAACAGCCTCTTTTCACCCTATCTCACTCGTGGCGGTGATCGATCGTATGGTTGATAGGGATGCATATGACATACATACACGATACTAATCCAGATATAAGGATATATATCTCCTTCCCTTGTAAACTTTTTTTTTTTTCGAGGCGGAGCGTTTGTTTGGGTAGAAATTAAATTTTGATTTTTTGCGATTTAACAGACTTCGCCCCCGCGTTCCCGTCTCAAGTCAAGGATACCGAAAACGGGTTAGCGCCGGACAGTCCCGCCAGACCAGTGACGCACTTTTGCTGATTGGCAATTGGGCGCATTCCCATGGCTCGAAATTCCACACACCCACACACTAAGGATAAAAATATTTTCCTCACACGCTTTTTCCGCGCATGAAAATCGCGACGTCACGTTTTCTGCGTCTTGGTTGCTGGTAGCCGCAGCAGGTCTCGGTCCAAGGGTCATGAAGCATAGACGAGATCGAAAAGCAGCTAGGGATCACGCTATTGTTGCAAGGTGGAACTCCCTAAGCGATGAAATGACCCATACTTTGCTATTTTTTTTTTTCTCTCTTCTCTTTCTTGACTCACAATCATCCGAGCGCAAGCAAGGAACACACTCGAGGAATTGCCCTCGTACTCCTGATACCCGAGAAGTATTCCATGCTCAAAAGGCCTTGGATCGTCGAGATTCTGATCGATTCCAAGCTTTTGTGGAATTGTTTTCCCGCGCCTGTTGCTCGCACACTTTAGAAGCTTATACCGTGTTATGGCTGTAAATCGCTAGGTAGCATCCTCTAATAGCCACAGTCGTTAAAAAGAACGAAAGACAGATATCGATAGGCGTATTTGCTCATCGCGGGGTGTTCGATCCTTACCGGAGGGGGGTCAGAAAAAAAAAATAAGAGAAAAAAGTACGTTATCGATAAGAGTACTATGTAGGGGGGAAATTTTTTTTTTTTTTTTTTTTCTGTGCGGCGGTTTGAGTCCTTTATGACTGGACAATGATAATTTCTGTCCTTATACTTCCTTGCTGCACCATGTCTCCCCCCTTCTGTCCTTGATTCTTCCTGCTTGCGTTTTGAGCTCCGATCAATTGCAGTGAGTCATGGTTGCAATTGGCCCAACTTGCAGCCGAACAAAACGAACCAGTCGGACGACACGGTGAAAAAGTGAGAAAGTACCTTCTGCTGCAGGTTTTTTGCTTGCTTCTGTTTGGCTAGATAGTCTGTCGGCCATCCGTTCATATCGGTATATTTTCTGCCGGTATAACCGTAGAGTACTTTGAGGCTCCTTTAGAGAACGCCGATTCGTTGCGCAATCCGCTACCAAAGAGTACTCGCATTGACAGTAGAGAGCAAGTAGTGAGGAGCAAAAAAACAACCTTTCCTTTCAAGTAAAAACGGTGGGCCTGAGAAGTATGAGGACATCTTTGGTAACGTACTTTGGTCTCTCCCTCTCAAATTCATGACGAGCTAGCAACGATACAGGTACTTCGCAGTATGATAAATGTGATGCCCCATACCACCAGACTTTTGTCCACCCCCTGTACTTTTGGTCTCTCCCTCTCAAAAGTACGCTCTCAAAAGTACGGTTTCCAGAGTTAAAAAAGTCCGATTTCCTGTTTCCGGTCTTTACGCGGCTGCCGCACACCACCGCGCACTTCAGTCAGGCTCACCAATGGTAGCGGGTACCCGACCGCAGCAGAAGAATGTGCCCCACGTTTTTCGAATTGTCCAGTGAATCCTGAGAATTCAAGATTTTTTTTAGGAATTCCAGGCCCTGGTTGTTTCAATACGCACGGATGACACGGACGAGGTTTCGTAAGCACGTAGCAAACACAGGATTCAAATGATGGAAGCCTGTTTCCATTGTTTCTTTTGTATCTCGCGTCAAAGTGCGCTTTCATTCTAGGCAGATTGAAGGGCGACAAAGCCATAGAAAAGGGTCAACGGTCTAGATCACGTTTGCTTTGCGATCGCAAGAAAAAAAAAAATTTCTCAGCTGAAAAATAGTTGACAAACCCTTGTGGTCTCTCTCGTCGATCATCTGTGCGACAGCGGTGTGCGACCAAAACTATGATAATCAAAAAAAAAAAAAGTGCTCGTCGCGGAAACTGTTAAGACGAAAAAAAAATTTTTCTATCGTCATGGGATATCCATTTGAATTTCTACTTTTTGAAATTAGAAAAGCTGTCTTGAAAAATTCTGAGGTACTCTCACTATTTGTCGTTTTTTTTTTTTCCTTTTGTTTGCCAGTTTCTCAACTTTCCACGTATTTGAAATTGGCAAGTGGATATCTAGACGGGTACCTCTTGAAGAAACTGGAGAATAATAACCCTCATAGCCGTGCAAGGTCGTCCCTAGGAAAATTTAAAACGAAGAGAAAAAGGGAAGAGAACACTGTGTTCGAAAGCTCTGCATGTGGGTCCAGCGAGTAGGCAGCTAGAGCTTTTTCGAAGCTATCACGCTCTCTCTTCTGTGGCCAGATTTTCGTGCTTCGGGACGCGCAGTTTCTCGTTGACGAAACGTGTGCCAATCCCTTCAAATCCTAAAGAGAAAGGAAATGTAGAAATTCTCAGCAATTATTTTCTCTCCTCCTATTTGCCTAAAAGCCTTACGTACGCTATAGACGTATGGAGGGGTGGGAAGAAAGGAAGCACTCACGTTAAAAGATCCGAGCTGCTGCCTTCGCTCTGGGCGACTATTGCGCTAGGAGCCTCATGAAAAAAAAAAATGAAAAAAAGATAAGTCTACTACTTTTGGAGATGGTGCTTTGTTTGTCGTCATTGGATCATTGATCATGCGGCGTCTGTGTGCTGCTTAGGAATGTAAGAGATAAATTGGTGTAGGAGAGGGAGGATTTCTAAGGGAGGTGTACAAGAGCAAGTATAGACGGAGGATTACTTACTGCTGTAGAGAGAGAGAGAGAAAAAAAAAAAAAGAGAGAGAAAAAAAGGCAGCAAATTGGGGGAAGGGAGGTGGGCGGTGTTTGGATGGTGGTTTGGAGCATTGACCTCATAGTCAGGTTAGTAGAAAGTAACTGTGGTGAATCCTTACGGGTGGGCAAGGCGGTTTTCCAATACAAAAATAACACACCTCCGCGAAAGAAATACATTTTGTTTAAGGATAAATAAATATATAAATAAAAATAAAAAAAATAAATAATAAAAATAAATAAATAATAAATAAAAATAAGTATTATTCTATTACTCTTTTACTACTACTACTTCCTAGTAGTTCTGCCGCACAGCCCTTATTGTAGAGAAGTCCCTCTTGTACCCTTTTGTACCGGTAGAAGAGAGAATAATAAATTATATTTTTTTTTCTTTTTTTTTTTTTTTTTTTCTTTTTTCTCATTGACTCAATTTTATAATAACATTTTCTTTTTTTCTTTTTTTTTTTTCCTTCTACTACACCTTCCACCCGCTCAGTTGCACACTGCCCACTATTACCTCCCTTTAGCAGTCAACCAAATAAACTAAGGATTCATCCACCTAACCGTCCAAGTCTATATAACAACGGTCCATCCCCCCCCAACTATGGCCAGACCCCTCCTCCTCCCCTCTTTCTTCTTTCATCATCAACATCATCAACATCATCAACATCATCAAAGAACTTCAAGATCAAGAGCAAGATTAAGAACTTCAAGATAACTAGCATTCAAGTAATCACCATATACACCTACAAGTACAAACACAAACACAACACAAATCAAATCACCACCAAGATGTCTCACCACGGATACAACGGTGAAATCCCTCTCATCAGCAGGCGGGCGGCAACGATGAAGTCGACTCCCCCTTCCTCCCTTCGATACCGTCGGCTGGCTCTTCACTTCCTCCAACGACTCTTACATCCAGACAACGTTCCGCGACTTTGCTTCCCACGCAAACGGTGCGAAAGGTGCTGCGACCCGCTCGGCAGCCACCTGAAAAACGTCGAGATGTGCCCGCGCGGAAGGCATTTGGCTAAGATCGTCACCTCCTCACTCTTCGACGAGGCGAACGAAAAGTACAAGGAATCCCACAAAATCTTCTCGCTCATCTCGCAAGGATGACGGGTGGCAGGCATTGGAGGTCGACGTCCCCAAGGGTTGCGAAGTCGTCCGGAACCTCTTCACCGCGATCGAAAGCGGCTCGTGCTCCCTTCTACTCCCGCCTCCTCCAGCCCTCGCTCTCCGTCTTCCAAGTCCTCCAACGTCTCCAACTCATCTTACGAACCCGCCCGGTCCTCGGTGAAACCTGGGACTACGTCCCGCCTCCCGCGAGTCCCGCTCCGACGAAGGACGCGAGTCCCGCCGACACCACCGCGATGAGGAGAAGCACCACCGCAGCCGCTCCGCCGGCGGCCACCACCACCATAGGCGCCACCGCTCGACGAAACTGTCGGCGTTGAGGAGAGGGAGAGGCGCCCCTACGGCCACAGCTCCCGTTCCTCCATGACGATGTCTCCGTCGACTCTGGCTACAGCACCACCAGCGGTGGCTGCCTTCCCCGGACATCGGCCGCGGATCTCAGTTCGCCAAAGACATGGAACGCCGCAACCGCGCCAAGGGCAGCGCCGCGACCATCCTCGCTCCGCCCTCAAGAAGGCCCCTTCCAACGAGCACCTCCACCCGGACTACTACAAGCACTCCAGGGTACCGTCCTCTCCGCGCCTCGGCAAGGGTGCCGGCGTCGGCTTCAACATTGAGGGCCACTACTACGTCCGGGATACCCTTAAACGAGGGGCATCTCTATCAAACAAACAGTCACCGTATCACAACAAGTTCTTTGAAGAAGAAGAAGAAGGACAATCTAATGATCACGACTACCGGCGGCTCGCCCGCCCACCACTCCCGCGACACACCACGCTCCGAAAGTAGAAGCAACCTTCTTGTACAGCCGGCTGTCTGAGCAATTTTCTCACACACATCTCGTACAAAGAACCCTTCGAAACCGTCTCTCTTGAAGAGAGACCTCGAATAAGTCTTCGAAACAGTGGTTTTAATGACGCTTGGAAAGTCCCTTAATACATCTTTTACTTTTTGGGATACTTTATCCGGCGGCTACGCATCGCATCGCATCGCAGTGTACAGTACTAGTACTGTTTTTAGTAAACGCTTTGCTACAAAAAATAATCACGCACGACAGCTCTCAATGACGCTAATATGCCGACGAAAAACAAAAAAAGGACGGCTTTTTTTAATGGAGGAAACTAGAACGTATTGCATACCAGCTTTGGTGTTTTATTTGCTTTTCTTTTCTTTCTTTGGTTTTTCTGTAACTTGCATAGCATCGGAACAGATAGGAGGAAAAACGACGGGATGAGTAATCCATCCCTTATCATGCATTCTTTTCTTACTTTCAATTTCATGTACCTTACAAAAAAAGTGGGGTTCAATGCTATACCTCATTCTCATCGCCAGAAATATCTCTTAGCAATTTTTACGGTAGAAGATATATATATATATATTTTAAATTCACACACCCGAAGAAATGGGGAGGAGGGAAAGATGGAAGCTGATAGAAAAGTGAGTAACTGCGGGGCAAGGCGTCCCCAGTCAAGTTCAGTCAAGTCACCACCAATACAATTATCGGACTCAGAGTCAAATCAGAACAGGTACAAGAAGAAACATAAAAAAGGATTCAAATTGTTTTTTTTTATTACTACTACTGCTGGGTACGGGGGGGGGTTACTTTTTCCTTTTTACATGTGTTTCTTGCTAGGGGGAGATACTTGTATAATGATTATGTTGCATGTGCTCAGGGAAAACCCGAGTAAGAAAAAAAATGGCGCTATAGACTGCAGAGAAGAGGAAATAGAATGATCAATCGGTACTAATAAGAACATACTAGCTAGCTAGCTAGAAAAGTACGGGATCCACCTTTTTTTTTTTTTTTTTTTTTTTTTCGCGGCTTCCGTTTCGCAATCCTTGAGAAGACGGGGAGAGAGTTTATATGGACAAGAGATACTGTTGTGGGTGAATTCCAAGTAAGCGTTCGTATAGCTGGACGTTACTTACTAGTGAGGGCGGGATTGGCCCTTCCACCGCCGGGTGTGCCTTGCTCTTCCTTATCTTATCCATCTAATCTCCCATGCAACTTTTTCTTAGTTGATTCACCTATAACAAAAAATTCTACACCACACACTTCACGAGAACCTTTTCTTTTTTTTTCTTTCTCTTTCCTCCTAACCAATACAATTCAACCCTTCCCTTCCGAACGAAAACAATACGAGTCGACGTCGGCAACCATGGCGGCGGGCAAGAAATGTACGTCCCTTACGCTTCCGTAGTCGCTTATCTAACTAAACCGGTTCTCAATCTGTATCATTTGTAGACGGATTCCGCGTTTTCAATTATAGCTAGCTAACAGGCTTTTTACTCTTTGTTACAGCTCGCATGATCTCCGTCAAGCTGATCTCCATGGCCATGACGGGCTTCTTCAAGGTTCTGACGCGGCCGAGGAAGGCTAGGATGCTGAGCAAGATGGGATACACCCTATCGGTAAACAATTCATAGCCCTCTAAGGCTTCAACGAATTTCGTTGCACGACATTTTACACCGAAGATCGACTCTCCAGCTAACGAGTTATATTTTACAATTGGTTCGACTTAGTAAACGCACGTCCTCTTCCTCGAACAGCGTGGCAGGAAGAAGGGTAGCGGAATGTTATAACAATACAGCGAAAGGGAAGCTTACATCAGCTTACTCCAATGCCAACAATTCACTACAATTACTTTTTTTTTTTTTTTTTTTTTTTGTTTCGGAGCAACAAAAAATGTCACAACGGCGTTCTACCGTTTCAACAATTAGATATTCCATTATTAAATTAAAAGGCGGAGAAGGGGTGGTGGTAATGGAGCCATATATGGCCGGGGAAGAGGAAAGGTTTTGAAGCTGCGGAATTTCCCAGTATCTCACCGGACGGGCGGATACAAGCCGACCATAAACGGATAGGCCCGAGCGGTACGAAACGGACGAAATGTACATCTATTCGCTGTTTTTTGGATCGATAGACTCAGTCCAATCAACTGGTTAAGAAACCCTACAACTCCGGTAAAACATATACAGCCTAAATTAACAAAAAAATGCTTTCTGCAAAATGGAGCATCGGGATTGGATAAGATGGTCTTATTTCAATCGAAGAAAGAGATATTTTCGCCGACGATAGAATGCGCCTTACATATATTCGGACTCTTGTATATATCTGTAACAATATACCTTGTATAATCGCCCTTTTCTCCTTGTTCCTTGTTTCTCCTTTTTTTTTTTTTTTTTTCATAAAACTTTAATTCACCACCAATCTGCGGAGTTTAAAACAAATAGAATGTAATATATGCCTATTGGTTGGGCCTTTTTTTTGTTACAAAAGTACATGTAAATACCTCAAAAATACCTCCTTTCCCCTCGGGTTAGACTGAATTAAATCTGAGGGCGAATCTCACTGGGCCTAGATGCTTATTGTTTGCAAGTAATATATGTGTGCTATGCAAATAATGCATATATATTCAGGTATCAAAAATAATATGTTATGATAGATAGATAGATAGATAGATAGATACTTAAGTACAGATCAAATCTTTTTTTACCCCATCAGAGGAATTGCATATATATGAAAAAAAAGTAATAGTTTCCAAGCAATTAACACCCGAGATAAAGGCTAGACAATAAAAACATATATTGCGTGCGTGAGGGGATGATGACTGTCGCATGCGGCTTCGGTGAGTGAGAATGATGCGCTGGGGGAGAAAAAAAGGTAGATTTTTCTCCAAGGAAGAACAAAAAACGCTGAACTCCGGAGGAAGGAGATGAGAACTGGTAAAAATAATATTTTAAAAAAAACAAACAGAAACAGCCCTAAGAAAAGAAAGCAAGGATAGAGGGATAGCAAAAGAATCTGAAGTATGCCCGTAATTAAAGTAATAGGCTCAGCGCCTCCTGAGCTTTAACAGCAGCAGCAATATGCCACGGCGCAACGTCCCTTGCCATATCGATGACGTTTAGTGCTGCGCCAGCGTCAGGAGACCTCTGTAATGACCTAAGACCTCTCGCAGCGTATTCTCATACACCCTCATGTGACTCGCAGACTGCGCTGCAGTAGCGGTACTAGGCGGTTGATGTAGTAACGACAGTGAGAATAGTACAGGATCGTCGCCGTCACAGGGTCCGCCGCGCTTGATGAGGTAGCCGCTGGCGAGGGCGTACCTGAAATCTATGAGGGATTCGGTGTTGGGCATGCGGTGGCTGAGGATCACGCCCCACGTTTCGTCCGTGTAGTCGAGGAGGGTGGAGTCGGCGTCGAGGTCTGGGACGACATCATTGCTGGGAGTTCCCGCGCTGCCGCCGCCAAACTGATCGGGGATACGGATGCGCCCGGAGTGTTTCCTGGCGTCGAATACATCATGCTTTGGGGGTTGAAGTGTTGCGGGAGGACGGCGGGGAGCTGTGCTGATAGCGAAAGCGGTGGTGAGACGTCGGCGGATAGTATCGTGATCGTCTGCGGGGTAGTAGACTCCGAGGAGAATCGAGTCCAGACTTAATAAAAGCAAAAGCTATTAGCAACGAAACACTAGTTTAAAAAGCGACTTGTACTACTCACTGTCAATCTCCTCCTTGTCCATAACCCCGCTTTCGCAAGTATCAGCCGCCAGTGAACCTTTTTCGCTGATATTATAGACATCGTCTTCTCCATATGTCTTTACAAACGTCCTCAAAGGGTTTTAAGATGGCGGAGTCCTCCGGCCTAAGCAAAAGTTCTCAACGACTTTGATTTCACCCCAGTTGTCACTCCACGCAACCGATATCCACCGTTCGTCGATACTCTGCGAGTAAGCGATGTGGAGGCACTTGTTTCTTTGCAGGATAGCTGGTGAAGGGTCAGGCGTTAGTTTAAAGTCGATGGATTTCGGCGGAGGTTGGGCGAGCACGATTGATGGCGAGTATGTTTCAAGAGGAAGCCCTAAAACCAGAAAGTTAGCTATGTGCAAATCGAGTAGAGGGAGATTTGCAAATACCTTTGAATACTCTATCTCTGACGGCGTGCATCGCTCGTATACCTCCAGCGCAAGCCGGACCAACTGCCCTGTCCACGGGCGAGAATACCGTCCTTGACAGCCACAGCATCAATCGGGATAACCTGTAGCACGATGTTGTTGGCATAGGCTTTAGCTGAAACTGCATGCTCTTGAAATATACCTTCTGAAGTTTGTAAAACGAATTGCAAATCTCCACGAGCGTGGACGGGTGCGAGAAGGGATTCAAGGCGAAGATGACGACATTTTGTAGCTTCTCGTCGATTTCTGTGAGCTTTTGACCCAAGTTCTGGAAGAGCTTCCAGGCAGCTAGGGCATCGCTGACGTTGCTCGTTTTAGGAGAAAAACTTAGCAGACCGTCTGTTGCGTAGTCTAATGTCCGCGACTAAACTTCCCTAAGCGACAGCCCTCGTAGGCTGCTCCTAAACGATCGAGAAGCATACTCGCAGACGTCGAAACTGAGCCGCCGGCTGGATGTACGCAGAATGCCACCACGTTTTTAGCTCCGGAGTGCGGCGCTAGCCCAAAAGTATCCCAGAAATGAAGAGCAGGAGGTAGTATCTCAAGAGGAGAGTCTCCGCTGAGTAAGTTGCGTGGACGTGGACGTGCGGCGGCTCAATCTTAAAGATTGGCGGCGAACTACCTGGAGAGAGCATGGCTCCGGGTTTGCTTGTCGCCGACCCATCAGCGGCATCTCGACGACCAGATCCGTGATCTTGAGGTAATTCGAAAGAGTGCACTTCAGCGCCCAAACAAGTTCTTGACAATATCGCTAACGTCATCTTCTAAACGTAGCACCTCTTTCTTTAGTAGCGACCGCTCAACTTCCCTGCTATCCTCTACTCCTGAACCGCCTCAGAGTCGACGACGTTGACCTTGCTCTTCCGGAAACTCAGTGCAAGTGGTCCATCGAGCTCCAGATGATCTGATCAGTAACGTACTTTGAAATCATCGCCATATCTCTTGATCCGAGGTTCGAAGCAGAGTCCATCTTGCACTCAGCGGTGGAGAATATCCCACTCAGCGAGTAGTCACTTGAATCCATCTGAAAGAGTGCCCACGGAGGCGTGGTAATCCTTGCCTTCTCTCGTATGTGACTAGTCAGTTGAGCTTAATCCCTCCAACGTCCGCTGAGGGGTTTCCATCCGTTCGTCACGATGCATGCCTTCAACATACGTCGCCCACTCGTCCGAGGACATTCGTTTGCGTTTTCGCCCTTTAACAAACTCAGAACTCCGGCCCGAGTTGATGGCGTGGAAACCACGCTCTCCAAAGTCGTCCTCGAGCCTGTTTCCACGTCGAACTCGTCCTCGCTCGTTTCGTCGGCGTCGCTGCTGCTAAACTCGCTACTATGCTCACTGAGGGAATCCATTTCCATATCACGATCCTCCGAAATATCGGGAAATTCGTCCGTCTTTCGCGATGAGGGTCGTGAAGATCGTCTGGGCCGTCGCGGTACCGCTGTCGCATCGCCGTTTGCTTCGTTCTTGACTTTCTCAGGAGGACAGAAGAATCGGCCGCCCTCTTGATACTTCCTGTCCGACTTCTCCACCAAACTTGAAAAGGCGACAGGGCTATAAAGGCTTAGCCTGTGCATGGTCGGCGGAGTACTAGGCATATGCTGCCGCGGTGTATTCGTGCCGGGTAACAACAGTTTCATCGCCCGGTGAGGCTGAGAGGCGGCGTTTGTATATGTTCGATAGCTTTGTGAACGACCGTCTGCACGATTTCAGGAGGGGCTTCCAAGATCACCGGCTTCTCTTCCGGCACGCTCTCTTTACGTGCATATCCATTTCCGCCGTCATTGTTTCGATATCGAGATCCATATTATCGTCGAGCATATCCAGTCTGTCGTTCTCGAACATTTCCATCGACATGCTATTAAAATCCCCCATGTCCATATTCGATAAACTGCTGTTGAATGTTGTCCCTGGGTCGACTTCGATTCAACCATGCTCGTGGGGCCAACTTCGGCAGGCATAGGCGGCTCCGGGTGCTCCATTATCGGACCCATGTTGTTTGGCTCATCGTCGAGAAATTGTCGAAGTCGGCTCGGTAACTTCCACGCCAAATAAATCATCATTCAGGCCGTCGTCCGGCCATACCCATACTCCTGAGGTCTCCAAACATGTCCTGGCCTTGCTCGGCCGGGAGCCACTGTTTTCACCGCCAGCATTTGCAAGCCAACTATCGTCAATCTCCATCTCAGAAGGGGCCTGTTCCACAGTTGCGGAGCCGTTGGGACCATTCTCCGCAGGGGTTTTCGTAGCAGGTGCTGGAGTCGGCACGGACGTTGGAGCAACAGGGGTCGGAGCAGGAACCACATCGGGAGGAGTCGGATATACAGGAGCCTTCGGTTCCTCGAGCACTTTGTTAACAGGCGCATTTTCCTTATTTTCACGTCGCGTCTTGGCCTCCGCCTCCCTCTTCTCCTTGCCAGTGACCACTCTTCAGCAAAAGTAAGACTATCCTCGAGATCGAACCAAGAAATTCCCAAATCATCAGAACTTTTAAAAGAGTCACGCTGTCGAGAGATGGCGCTTTTGCGCTTTTTGCGCTGCTGGGGATAGCGCTTCTGCTTGTCAGATGATTTGTCGCCCGATAAAATATACACTGCATCGGCCAGACACTCCAGCAGCCCTTCATCGGGAACGTAAATTTGTACTTTGGCCCAAGAAGCATCCGATACCTCCAGCCCAAGCTCTACCACATCATTTGCTAGCCAAAACCTTCCACTTTTCCCACTTATACGGTCCTCGTCGCTTTCGCTACCGATGTACCTTCCGATTATGCCGGTCGGCGCTAGCCATACGTCTGTCAGCTGCGGGATCGAAGTACTCAGCTGGCGCAGGCTTTCTGTTGCGTTGTCGAAGGGATGATCATCAGCGTGCCAGATGTAGTCAAAGTTACGGAGAACGAAGTAATGGATGCAGGTGTTATGTTTGGCTTGGAATATTTGGGTTCCGCGGGCGTCGCCGGAGGCGTCATGAGCGCGGTCTCGGTGGATTCACTTGGATTCGACAGGAAACTGCGGAAATTTAGCGGTAACCATTTTTTGCTTCGTGCCAGCGTAAAAGATAGCAAGGCCATGACAGCTTCGATGAACCGCCGGTGCGCAATTTGCTCAGTTTCATCCCCGGCCTGGGAGGCGCCCGCAGACTTTCGTGCGGCGACGTGACGGTGCTCAGGCCGTGAAACCCCGCGTTGGAGTGGGAACTGCGTGCCTGCAGGTGTTGACGGATTTGTGTTTACGGACGGTGTCGGTGTCGGTGGTACTAGCGAAGAGACGGGTGTAGCGAGGTTGGAAACGTTGAGAACGCGGTGCGAAGGCCCTGTAAGGCTGCACGACTCTAATAGCTCCTCTTCCTCCTTCGAGGCCGTGATTGTCTGCTCTTTCGGCTCACCGTTCTCCTCCAGTTTCTCTGCGAGTAGATTGACGCTAAACCACCAGAACTCCTGCGATTCCAAGTCGGCGACCACGGTCTTTCCTTGTATTCGAAACTTGTACTCGGCGCTTTGAGGTTCAGCATCCGTAGCGCGGGTTCGCATTCAGGAGATGGCGTGTAGACGACGTAGGGTATGTGAGTTAGGTTGTCCAGCTTGTAGACATTTGTAGAACAGCCTTCTAGCGATTCCATGGTGAAGCAAAATATAGATGAAAATAGTATCTAAAAGGAAATATGAGTACAAGAAGAAATGGTATACAATGCCGCTAAAGCGATGATGAGAAAATAAAGCAAAGAGCCGGTGTTATGGCGGGTATGAACAGGATCACGAGGTAGATGAGTTGAAAGGCAGGAATGTTGAGTGGAGCGGTGTGTTCACAGGCATCGGCGCGCAGAATCGGGGGCGATTTGTTGGATAATCTTGGAGGTCGGTGTTGGTTCTAAAGCGCCGCCCGATTTATCAGCCTGTATCGCGTGCGTTCGCGGGAACGCTGCCGAAGAGGGAGGCGAGATTGTCCCTTGATTCAGTGGTTCAAATGCGACGAGAGGTGATGGAGAGAGACGTGATCGGTTGAGTAATCCTGAGGGCATTCGCATGTTCAATTCCAGGTCCTTTTTTTTTTTTGTCCTTTTTGAGTTTTCGAATAGTTAGTTCTAACTCTCGGAGATGGCAGTCAGCTGGATTGCGTGATAACCTTCGGGAATCCGCCAATATATCGAGCTACGTATATAAAAGGCCGGGGGTTGGTCGTTGAGGGTAGGCAAAGGTATAGAGGATGAGGATGAAGAAAAAGGCGAAGGGACTTTTTGACGATCGTCGGTGGATCCTTCACGGCTTAACTAGCACATACACTACTCTGAGCCACCAAAAACCCTTTCAAGACTTTTTTTTTTTTTTTTTTTTACCGATCGCGAACATGCAACCGCGAGGAAGGATCCAAGTAAAGGGGGTTAAACATACAACAGAGCCTGTTACTGAAATTCCGTACCCGTGCAATGCAAGATACACCCTCTAGCGATAGTCCTGAGAAGAAAGAAAAAATGACTTCAAGTAGACCGCGTCCGTCGGGTGGATCGTGTGATGTGTTTGTATATGAATGGAGAGGGCAAGCAGCGACTCAAACCGTGGCGGGATCCGGGAGGGAAAAAAAAAAAGGATACTATATCAGTAAGTAATTAAGAAGGGAATTATTACTATAATGCTTATTATAAAAAAAGGGAGCCGCTTAGGGGGAGCACTGGGTGACTACCGCTTGGACCGGGTTGTGTTTCTCCCGTCCGTTTTGAACCCCCGAGAAAGCAGCAGACGGCGGCTGATAGCGGGAGTATTTATTTATTTTCCCAGGGATCAAAAATAAAACAGGGAAGTAAAGTGATCGATCATGAGTTAGCAAAGACCGTTGAGTGTTTTGAAATGTTCTGCATATCCAAGACGAAAATGCGTTAAAGATGAGAGTTCGCGATCGATAGGACTGCGAAAAGACGAAAATTGTCAAAGCAATTGAAGCTTAGTAGTTTCAACGAGATATCTCAAGGTTTTATTAACAGTGAGTATCAAATTTAAGCTGCCGAGGCCGAAAGGCCTCCTTTATCTATCTAGATACCTTAGTCATCCGCGACTAAGATCCATTATGCGTTATCGCGAACCTCTCGAGCCATTGAGCTCCTGTTCAGGCTCGTTATATAGAGTAAGAATAGTGTAGCAAATGCGACAAATGTCTGAGTATTAGGGAGAAAGAAAAAAAGGGAATAGCTAAAAAGTAACTGTTTCCGATCTGATGCGATATAATCCCTTGTGCGCCCGTGAATGCAATAATCAAAAATGATTCCGTGGGGTTTACAGCATTTGACTGTCTCCGTCTTCATCAAGTTCTTCTTCTTCTTCTTCTCTTCTTGATCTTCTACCTCATCCTCATCTTGTTCCTCCTGCGTTTGACGCGACTCCTCGTCGGCACCTCGCTGTCCTACTTTTGATCGGCTTCTGCGACATCTCACGCTTGACTTTCGCCGACGACGCCCTAGACGCCTCGTCATCGTCATCCGAATCCAGGGCCACGGTCCTCGACACCCCTCCCTTTACCCTTAGACCTCCCTTCGGCCACCGGTCCTCCTCCCGCTGCCTCTCCTCTCTGCTTTCTTTTATACTGGCAACCTTCCTCTGCATGAGTATATCCTCCTTGAGATCGTTTTTGGTGTAGTTCGCGCTGCGCCGGGAGTGGGACACTGGAACGGTTTCTTATTTGTTCGAGGTTGGTTTGGTGCTGGTCGATCATCTCCTCGATGCGCTGCGCTCGAAGTGGTGCTGCAGGGGGTGATTACCGGATCGACGAAGAGCGGAGGTAAGGGTGCAGTTGAGCGATTCGGGACGGTAGTGACTTGGATATCGTCGTCGTCGTCGTCTTCGTCTGCGGCGCCTTCGCCGCCTTCCTCTTCATCCTTGAGAGGGCCGCCGAACAATGGCGTACGCGTAAGGTCTTTGGCGCGCGGCATCGCGGTGTTCGGGTTTTGAGCTTCGTGAACTAGCTTGCGGTAGCTGACGTACTCCTCGAGGTTGGTGACCTTTTAAAGAAATAAGTCAGTATATTTTTCCTCGCAAAGATATGAAGAGGCTTTGACAACTTACTTCTCCTTCGCACTCTTTGCCTTGTAGCTCTTCTGCTTCTCCTCCATTCGTATCCTTGAACGCTAGAAACGGAGCAACATGCTCAACATTCCCATTTTTCCCCCCTCCTCCTGTTACTTCTCTCTTCATCTCCAATAGCCTCAAGCGTCGTTTTGATCTGGTTGATCTTCTCCCACTCGTCCAGCAGCATCCTGACTTTTCCCTCGACCCCTGCGCCCAGAGCGTAAATCTCGTCGTCTTCTTCCTCTCTTCGTTGTCTTTAAGAGTCTGACGGGCATCCGCGAGATCACCCGCGCTTCGCTAAGCATCCTGACGGCATCTACGACGGCTTCTGTGAGGCGGACCGGCGGGTGCCTCATGTGCAGGGTCATCAGGGTGTGAGAGTCTTCGTTCGTTAGGGGCAGCTCGGGTTTTCGTACGGGGCTCTTCGATAACGCCTGGCGAGGGGCCGGGGCCGAAGGCCAGAGGCAGCTCGAGACATCGCGACGTGGAAGATGAGTGTTGAAAGGAAGTCAGGAGTAGAGTGGTGGTGAAAGTTTTTTTTTTTTTTTTTTTTTTTTTAACCCTTCAACTGTGATTTAATAGGTAATATAGGCAGTGGCGATTGAAAGTCCATTATTACCTTGAGTTTTTTTCGTTCTTTCTTTTCTGGTGGGGAGGACGCGTTCCTGTTTTTTGTTTGTTGCGCTATCAGAAAATTGAGCTCAGCCCTGCCAAGGCGAACGATAATTGCCTTCCCCCACAATAACGAGCTAATAATGCACTCCCGATATATGAAGTGCATGTAGTTAGCCCAATTGCCCCACTAAATTCCCATCAAAACATCTTCAAAAAGCACTATCACCAACCATGATGAAGGCGGCCTCAACAGCCCTTCTAGTCATCGACATGCAGGAATTCTTTCGCTCCATGTCAACGGCTATAGTCCCAAAATTAAAACAGCTCCTCGACACCGCCAACTCCGTAAACCTCCCTATCGTCTTCACGCAGCACGGACATTCGCAGCAGGAGCTCGACGGCTCTATTCCGAACTAGCTAGTACGCAAATAGGGCGCATCAGAAAGCAGCGACGGGTTCACCCCAATGGGAAATCATCCCGGAGCTGCAGCCGTACGTCGAGAAGAGCACGACCCAGACCCGGTGCCTAAAAACACCTACGACGCTTTCATAAACTCCGACCTGGAGGAGAGGCTGAAGGAGAAAGGCATTGATAGCGTGATTATCACGGGAGTCATGACGAATTGCCGCTGCGAGACTACGGCCAGGAGCGCTTTCAACAGGGTTTTTACGACGTATCTCGTGGAGGATGCGTGCGCGACGGCTACGAAGAGCATGCACGACGTTGCGGTTAAAAACTATGCTTTGCGTTTGGGGACGTAGTCAAGACGGAGGCTATCCTGAAGATGATGCAGGGACGTAATAATCGATGTATAAAATGAATTTTAAACAAATGTACATACTCGAAACTTTCGATCAGTTCTTTATAAAAATCAATTTCAACATTCTCCAGGGGGAATAAAAAAAATATATTGCTAGTGTACAATGAATAGAATAGGCCTTGCTTGTTAATATAAACAGTAAAACAAATCTAGAAAGGAACAATAAAAACAGAGAATGAAAAGAGAAAACCATTTAAACCCCAAAATAAAAAGTGTATGACAAACGACAATTATCTCAGCTGATTTGAACCAGACGACAAGATTGACAAAAAATTAGAGCTCCTTTGCTTCTAGGCTGTCTTCTCCAAGCCGCCATCATGCCATCGCAGAAACTAGCAGACCCCGCAAGACCTACAATACCATCATCAAGTGCTGAAAGCCCCAGAGACCTAGTGTGAACCTGGATACAGGTATCACAGAGTCAGACAGTAATTGTATTTTGAGCGCCTTCTGTTCCGTTGCGAGCTTCTTGGCCTCGACGGTAGCCTCCGGATCTGAACGGTTCAGCGTGGCGTTTCGCTGGCAATCCTCCTGAGAGAATAGACCGACGAAACTATTGAGAACATTAAGCGGACATCCAAACCGGTAGGCATTGTCGGAGATTCTCTTCGCGCTGGAGAGTTTGATGATCCCGGCGGCGTCCAACTATAATGGAGAAAAAGAAAAGGTTAGCAATGTATAAAAAAAAAAAAAAAAAAAAAAAAAAAAAAAAAAAAAAAAAACGAAAAGACTAGTTTTATTTGAGACAATGTTTGACACTTACATAGTGAATAGAGTCAAGCGTTAGGTAGCCCGCATAACCAAGATGCCGGCCAACGAGGCATAACGCAGCACGGATCAACGGACTTCTCATCAGCGGCGATGGCGGCAGCCTGAAGCTCTCAACGTTCTTTCCGACGCGCATTAGCTTGCGGGTCATGCCGAACTGCTCTTCATGGCTTCGAACGGTGCGATGGCGGCGGAGCTGTAGCCCTTCCGGTAGAGGTAGAAAGAGAGGAAGCGAGAGATGTACTGGAGAAGCCTCAGGAGTTTGTCGCGGCCGACTACACAGGGATTAGTTTTAGATCGATATTTTAGTCACAGGAGAAGGATTTTTTCTTGGGGTACTACTTACGAGTTGTCGAGAGGAAGCGGAGGAGGTGGAGACGGTGGGGTGGTATGTTAATGAGTCGACGACCATTTTGGAGATAATAATTAAAGAAAAAAGAAAAAAAAAAAAATCTTTTTCTCTGTTAAGTTTTAAACAATTCGCCGCTCAAAACAAAAAGCTGTTTGTTTAAGATACGTTAGCAGGTTCGCAATCATCTTTCATCTTTTGGTAAGTGACGAGAGAGGAATGGGATTTGCATGTGTTTAAACGTAAAACGGATTGGGGTCAAGGCGAACAACCTAAGAATGGGGGACAATACATACCTGGCTTTCACAACAATAGTCTGCTTGTATTTTTATATATCTTGATGTCGGATGTTATAATGAAGAGGAGGTTGACGACGACGAAGGTGATGAATCAAGGCACGTTGACGACGGGAGGGAAGAAGACGATAAGATTATTAGGCAGTGGGAAATTTTTTTTTTTTTTGAATTTATTTATTTATTTGTCGACGAAAGGGGAATAGGCTTTGAGGAGGTTAGCCGAGGGAGAAAAAAAAAAAGAAGATTGTCATTTTTTTTTTTTTTTGGTGGAGGGAAAAAGAGAGACACAGCGCGGACAACACCAAATTTGAACAGCCGAGGAAGTAAAAAAAAAAAAAAATACGCATTACTTGGGGAGGAAACGAATGTTTATTCGGCGCTGTATCGCGACGGTATAGCACATCCCACCGACACTATAACAAGCGCAATGAAAATGCAGATCATAATCTAAGGTCAGGCCACTAGCCATACCTCGCTGCAAAGGACTTGTACGCTTCCGAAATTCGTTCGAACGCCGAAGTCACGGGTTTCGACGGCTCTAGCGCGGGCAGGGCCTGCTGCTGCTGCTGCTCTGGTACTCGAAAATCTGTACATTATTAGCTTCAAAGGCTTCACTTTTCTCAGCAGCTTGCATGCTTACCATTGACCCGAAGGTCGTCAGCAGGTGGATACTCCCACTGTTGTCCTCTGGACTGCGCGCCGTTTGGTGGAAATATTTTCCCATGGCAATGCGAAAGCTTACGAGTGGGACCAACAACAGTAGGTTCCGGGATGCGGTCGGTATGTAATCACTTTGCTCTGCACGGGAAGGGTTAGCTTGGCTCTACAAAGTGAGCATGGCGATACGTACCGTGGCTGGCTGCATGCCTACCTCCTCCTCCTGCTGCTGCTGGGAGCCGTGGAAGGGTGCGCTGTCAAACCCGTCATTGCTTGAGGTAGAGTGGAGAGACAGGCAATCCCGTTTTGAAACGGGAGCCGATGCCCCATTGGCCAACCCGTCCTGAACCTTCTGCTTCTGACCCTCGGCGAATTTTTTCATCGCCTCAGAAGCAGGTTTGAAGACGTTGGCTGAGCGCCTGCGGTGGCTCGTACCCCTTCGCAGTGTAGTAGCGACTAGAAGTTCGCTTTACAAATCAGCAAATTTCGTTACGAAGCGCCGAGCTTAGCGCAAGGGAACCAAGACGACTTACGATTGTAGGTAGTTGCTGGTTCTTCCAGCTCTTCGTTCAGGGTGGTACGGTCAACGAAGTCTGAAGACGCCGAAGACGGTTCGCCTGATTTGGTAAGACTGGTACTCATGTTTATTTATAAGTATTATCAATTGCGATAGAGCAATGGGTTTCGATTTGCGGTTAGGAAAACGTTATCAAAAGAAAGGAATCGAAGAACACAATTGTTGAAGATTTTCAAGGAAAAAAAAGAGAGAGAAGGCGGCAAATTGTTAGATGGCTTCAGCCCTTTTCTACGAGGTGGAGGAAAAAAAAAATTTAATTAATAAAAAATAGAGAAAACACGTTGTCACGTTGCTCGCCGATCGCGAGTGTCTCTTTAGTCAAAAGTAATCATGGCGCTTTTACATATTCTAGAAGCCTTGAAGTCGTCTGAGCGTGTGTCAACTTCACAAGATGTTCTTTACACTTCATTTTAGAGACTGGTGTGCTCCTTCAGCCTGCATTTGCGGGACTACGCGAACATCGCGGGAGACACGTCGACGGTTGTTGAAAATTATTTCTTACTAAAATATATTTTCACCTGCAACCAAGCTTCAAATTTGCATTCACTTCAATCAGAGCTTCTGAAGCCCAAGAAACAAGCAATCTAAAATCAATACAGGTCTATCCTAGACGGTTCCTTTGCTATATTCTATGAAGACACCATTAACCTCCTCATCAGATATTGACATGTAATAAGAGCGTGCAGTACTACAACACGTACTTCACTATCGGCGGCGGTGATACTCAGCAGTGCCAGAAGACTGAAAGTTATGGAGATGGGCATTCAATCAATTATCGGGCCAATGTTTACCTGGGTATCAAAGGCATTCATCTACGCTATACTACTAGCTTTACCAGACAAAGCTCCACGGTCAAATAATCTGATGGCGCAGTCAAGCTGTCCTATTCAAAGCCAATTTTTCAGCCTCTTCAGCCTGCGAGGTCAGCCTTTTCTCGCTTCCTCGCCGAAATTGTAAAGGAACCAGGGCAGTGTACTTTAGATCAGACGAAAAATCACTATCGTGGATAGAACTAAAAGCCTTAGACAAACGAATTGGTGACTCAATATCTATTCAATCGGTCGGCGCCGAGGTTCGCGGCCAGTGTCTTGGGGCGGCCTGAGTCCTATTCCACCAGCGATGCCCTCAATTAATCCTCTCCGCTACCGGCATTGCCAACAGGCCTCTTTCAAAAGATGCATGAACTAGACGAACATCTCCGTCTCTCGCCATAGCCTCCAATACTTCGCGTACGCGTAAGTTTTCATCCTGTTTCACCTCGCACTAAAAAACTGCGAATATTTTGTTGAGATGTTAACTTGAGTTCTGCTGTAACATGACCAAAGAGGATTTTGAATTTCACATGTGAAAATGTATATCAGCGCGGTCACTCCACTTAAAGTTACGCAAGTGAGCCCTGCACGACTTCCGAAGCGCCTATTAAATTATTTTGGTCGCGCGGAAACTCCCGATTGAAACATGACGAGACACGTCTTCCCCCACGCAATCCCCTCTTTCTATCCAGTCACCTCATTATCAAAGTTTTAGTGGTCTGAGTTCCTGCACCCCAAGGCATTTTATGTGGAACCGAGGAATGATGCCTGCTTTGAAAGGCCTAGTCATCGCTTCTTTCTTGATGTATTATTGCTTTTTATTCGCTCGCCTAGCTCGTCATTCGTGAGGGGGCGGCGAGGCTGAGACTAGTTAGAGATATAGAGGTGCAAGTGTGTATATATATATATATTATCTCCTTTCGCCTTTTGACGCGAAGGAAGTTTTTTATCTCCAAAGAAAGCAATCCATTAAAGCATTTCACGATGACATACGTAGCAACAGAACCGCGCCGCCTCTGTACAGCTCCACCGGCTCCCTACATGGAGACCTGGCCAACCTGCGACAGCGTCGCGGGAATGAAAACGACCCGCCAGCTGCAACTTCCCTAGAAATCCGAAGGAATGAGTTACCAGACTACACAACTGCCCCGACGCGCACAGGAACAGACGTTAGCGATATCGGACTTTATCGTCGACGACGATCTCGATAATGAAGAAGTAAGGGCGCAGATTGAGGCGGAAGTCGTGGCAGGTTATATCGGGCGATAGAGAACGGCAGGATGAGATAATAAACGCTTTCATAAGCTCCGGTTTTCGCGACCGTTGGCACGAAGATAGGGTGGGGCGGACACCGCTGGGGCTGCTTGCGATGCTGGTAACATTCGGTTCTTACAAAAAAGAAGAAAAAAAATATCTAACTGAAAGTACTTTAGGCCATATAAGAATCGTCCACAGCTCGTAGACTTTGGCGCCGACGTGAACGAATTTTCGACGTACATTTCCCCATACACTGCGCATCGGACAGGATGCAGCGGACGCGCTTATGATCGCAGCCCATAAAGGAAATTTACCTTTGGTAAAACTGCTGGTAGATGTCTACCACTGCACGACAGCCTCGTTGCTCCAGACGCATGCTTGCGCTTCGTATCGCCGGCCGTTTACAAGCGTAAAGAAATCGTTGATTATTTACTACCAGGCGCGGCGAGGAATGAAACGGTGGAAATGTGAGCGAAAACCACTCCATAAAACAAAGGGATTAAATTCTAATAGCTTTTTCTTATAGATAAAAACAAGAAAGCTCTCCTACGGATCAGATCCGCGGGTTACAAAATATACCGCGTCGGCAAGTTCTCATCTGGGACGTACCCAAGTTCCTACTCTACCAGGTTCCCAAGCACGCCGTTATCCTACCCCTCTGGCAAGGTCTCAAATTTTTACACATGAACCGTGACAAGCTAGCCGGATGGATATGAGCTTCCTGGTCAACACCTCCAAAGCTATCGTCGAATCTCCAAAAAGCTCCCCGACGGGCGTGGAGGTTCGCGAAAGCATTCTCCAGGTTTATGTCAGGCCGTGAAAGAGGTCGCACGGGGCCTGAAAGAGTTTTCGGTGTACATTTACAAAGTGACGGTGCACTTTTTCAGGCATAGCCTCCCGCGTGTTACGGCTCAGGTGTGCCGTTTCATCAAGTCCGCCGTCGTCACGACCGTCAAGTTGATCGGTGATTTTGTCGGCAAGGTCGCTTCGCTATACACACCTTGGTTGTCGTTATACTACGGTTCATTAAAAGCTTGACGTGGAGGACGTCATGAACGGCTTTATTGAGGTTTTCAAGTGGATATTTATCACCCTCCCAAAGTCCGTTTGGCGGGGTAAGGCCACTCTGAAGTTTCTCGAATGGGGCGTCAGCGTCCTGTTCGGATGGCTGTGACTGTGTCATTATCATCCTCCGAGTATTGAAAGAAATGATAATGTAAGCAGAATTGCTTTTCCTACTTTGGCGGACTCTGCTAACAGCTTTTATTTAGTTATATTCCGAGACTGCTTTGGCAAATCCTGTCTGCCATCGGTGACATATTCAAGAGGGGACGGATGAGATACGGGTCTGGATTAATCCAAAGACGGCCGTATAGCTGGATTAATAGTATATATTTTGGCAAGGATTTTTGTATATGGTAGCTTTATTTTGCTGAATGATTTTTGATAGGCGTTTTTTGGGTGGAAAAAATTAGCTTGAAGCTGTACTCTACTCTTAATGTTGATACTCCGTATTCTATGCTAAATCCGAGCGATTATATTCTTGCTATTTTACATAACGATAAAGACAAAAATTACTGTATTACCAATTACTTGGTATAAAGAATTAGTAGTATGATGTTATAATATCGTGAATACTATATTGCGTCTGTAAAAATATTAAATCTATCCTATTGAACTGTCTATCAATATCCCCATGCACGATAATTGTCAACCATGTGTAGCACAAAGTTCTCTTTCCTTACACAGCTATGGACATGTTCACGTTAATCTATCGAAATAATACCACGGTTGTGGTGACGGTCGTCATCGTCATAAAAACACGAGGCAATAGGCCTCGATACTATGCCTCGGTTTTACATTCTCAGGCATGAAGGATCAATGAAAGCGTATGCAGCGCGTAATCTGCTACGCCTGGCTTTCCTCCAGTTGGCTGTCCCCCAGCTGTCGAACTCTTATAACAAAGCTTCGTCGGGCTCCATGCCTTTTGTAATAGTAAAACCGGTGGTTTCGCTTGGTAAGACGCCGTAGGTTTCTCCTAAACAATTGCTTAGCGGAGCAAGCCCAAAAGGGGAGAGCGAATCGATATAAAAGCACTAAAGATGCGTTCTATGGGAGGTATATACGGCGTGAAATACAAAATTGAAAAAAAAAAAAAAAAAAAAAAAAAAAACACTCGAGAATAATACGAACCTTTTGCTTCGTATGCATCCGTAGTAGCAAGTGCACTCGGTCAGGGAGCCTTTCTTTACCCTTGTTATGATTTTTCGGGTACAAGGTTATCAGCGGGATGAGATCCTCGGTACCGTGCTGCGCCAATCGACTACAGCTAAAGGATACTCCAATGCCGGGTGCCGATCGGGCGCCACACATTTATCAGTTGATACCGCCGCCCGCTACGGATCAACTCCTCTGCCTCTTCTACGTCGGGTACGTGCCGGCGCACGCGATTTTCGGCCGCGCGAGGCGTCTGGTCCACGTGTACGGCCCGCACGGGTTCCGCGGCGCGAGCGGTCGTTTTTGCGGATAGTGTGTCGTAGACGATGACTTTTCGAATAGGGCCGGGAAGGTTATCGCGCAGGAGCTCTTCCACCTCGCGCTAGTATCGCTGCGGATGACACCGTCGTGCTGAAAATCCTTCGTGTGGGCGCCATCCGCTAGGCGCGAGCGGACGAGGGCGAAACCGGAAACGTCGACGTCAGACAGCTCAGGCAAGTCGCGGGCGTCGAGGACGAGACTTTGCTTCCAGTACGGCGGAAGGAAGGCGCGTCCGCATCGGCTCTGGACCAAGGCTTGCCCTCGAATGAACCAATCGTCTTTCTCGCCGCGGGTAAATGGCGCCACGGTATCGATATCGACGTAACGGAAGATCGCGTGTGTCATAGCTTGTTTTTCTTTCTTTTATGCTTGATTCTTTGGAAGGAAACTTAATGTACATATATACGCAATTGAAGTTTGGTTTTAAAGTAGATTCGAAAACTTTGTGGTCAATTGACTCCAGAACCCCCCTGGCTTTTTATATCCCCGACACGCAAACCCTCCTGCACCGGGTGCCAAACATATTGGCACCAAGAATGCGGAGGTAATAACCAGCATGATAATGTGGATGCATGGTAAGGGGAGCAGCTGCGTTTTTCAGCTCGGACGCGACTAATGCAAGAAGAGAACAGGATTGAAAGATCCAGATTCTCATACACCTTCGCCATTGGTCGCGTTCTTCTTCCCCATTTCTCCGAGGCTACTCTAACTAAAAGCAATGACAACCTCACGGTTTTAGATCGCGATCGCCCGTTCTTATCCACCTATGAAAAGACGCTAGTTAGAGTTTTTGAGTGATTTTTCTAATTATTTTGAACATTTGTGAAACACCCAAACCGGGATTTTACAGGAATTGGTCGTCTCTCAAGCTGCAGGAAAGCTCGAGCTAAATTCATTTTATTGGCTCGGGAGATTTGAGCTCGGGAGGAATCCAAACTGCCGATGTGAAAGCAAGCCACCCATTCGCTTGCCCCGCTTTAGTAGTAGGTTTTCGTCCTGTACGAATACCTATTTGCGTCAATTATCGTCGAATGGTCGGGCGTTCCTTGTTCGAGCATTGAGATAGTCATTTCCTAGGGAAATGATTTAACAACCGGAATCCTTTCCCTTCAAACAAAAAAAAAAAATTACCAATTTATTAAATAAAGAAACGATGTATTGCACGATATGCCATTGGAAAAAAAAAAAAAAAAAAAAAAAAAAAGGAATATTATTCTTCGATATAGTAGTAAAGTAGCTAGCAAGTGAGATCCTATCTATCATATAGAAGTCAAGTATTAATACTTTTATCTAAGGTTGAATGCTGTTTATGCTAATGAGTAACGACGAAAAAGAAGGAAAAGAGGTCAAGCATTTGTTTGTGAAGAAATATTATTATTATTATTATATTAAAAAAAATCTTTTAGTGTATATAGTATATAATTTGTAATTGGTGGTGAAGCCGGGGGAGCAGCTATCATTTATATACCGCACTTCCCACTCTCGATCGACATGGCGACATCCTTCATGCCGTTTGCATCAATACGATTACGATTATATACTACTACTACCAACTACTACTACTACTACTACTACTACTACTACTACATCCTACACTTAGATGCATTTCACGCGCGAAATAGTTCGAAGAGGTTGTGAAACAATATGCTTTCTACATTTATTTCCATTATTTGCCGATCGCAAATAGCAGCTGACGGAAGGCAGTTATTGCTGTTATCGAAGTAAGTCCTCTTTATATTAATTTAATTCGCTGGGCAGATTCTTCCAATTGGTACTGTACATTCTTCACGCTATATTCCACTTCGTCTTAATCGGGTAGAGGAGATCTCATCATACTCCCAAACCCTTCGTTATGAGATATAGCACAAGAGCTTTCAAAGCCTCACCGACTTTAAAAAATACTTCCATATCTAGACTCTAAGAGTCATCACTCCATCAGATAAATATCAAATGAGTAGTCATCTTATCGACTCTTCCCAAGTATTTCAAAGCACCTGGTCTCCCCTTGGGCGGCTAACTCGAAAAGGGTCAAAACAAGGGGCGCTGAAGCTAGCGCTGTCGGTACCGCTTTCATCTTTCTTCGCAGGTTGTAAGAATCAAGAGCTCAAGCGTCCTCCAAAGGGCTTTCAAACCGTCCCAACTTTGCATCCATATGCATTATGGCGCCTGCGAGAGCGTTTTTTTTTTCTTTTTTTTTTTTTTGGATAGCAAAAGTATAGGCTAACTTTTTCTTTTAAGTGTTGTGGTCATTCTCAACCTTTCGAATACAGAGCGCCTATCCAATCTCAAAATATGTCGGGTATCTTTCAATCCACCCCTCGGCCCTATCTCAATTTATTGGACATTCGGAACCTAATACCGAGAGACTCGCCATTCCTCGTGCCGCCATCATCATCAACTTGACGCTGTACGGAGATTGGCCCCCTTTCGGATTAGAATTCGGTTCGCGATTTTAATCTCGGATAGAGAATATATAGCTTTCCACCTCTATTATATAACACCACTATTACTACTGCTTCCCCTCGGTACGGCGCGTGAAAGCTTAGCATCAGCTATCGCAGGTGTGAAAAAGAATAATATTTGTCCTCTTGGGATATTTGGTAATTCCTGCAACCGCTGAGTATTCTGCTTATTCTGGATAGCCCCAGCTTGGTATTGAGATTTAATCTACCACAATAACCAAATATCTGCTCGGCAATCAAAAGGAGGCATCCTTCTTCCTTCCATTTAGGCTCTAACACTCTTTCCCAGGTATGGCGTACGTAAGTTGCAGATAAAAAGTGGAACTGCGTATTCTACCGGCGGTTGCGCATCCTCCTCTGGTGGACTGTCACCTGCATACAATTTTTTTTTCCCTCTCGAGATGCAATTGCAAGAGGACTTGATTCTTCTTATTCTTTGGCTTGATTGCAGAAGCATCACGCGTGCACTGCCTCCTCCACAAACATATTGTCTCCTCGGATTCCGGAGCAGGATTCAAAAAGAAATAACAACCAAGGAAGACTATCTAATAGGTATTTATTCCACTATTTTCCCTCCTCTGTTATACGTACTCTTTCAGCGAAATCACAAAAGAAAATTGAACAAACCGTTGATCCTGAGTTGTTGATTGATTGTGTGTGGTGATGGTGGTGCCTGTGTGCCTGAGTTCTGAGCTAAATAGCAATAGATTTCAATTTCGCCCCACCCACACCAACTCGCTTCTAAGCGCCGGTCCATTTTCAAATTTTACATTAAAAGTTGGCTTCCCTTCGCCAAGCCATATAGAGCGGGTCCATTTGCAGGTCTCCATTCGCTACCGTGATTTGGCGACTAGACCAGGTGAGACCACTCACGTCCATCAGCGCCAGCCATCACCAAGAACGTCCGAATCAATCTCAACACCATCAGAACACCACCGGCGCGAAGAGATGATAGCAATTGGATGGAAATGAAGTGGATTGAGCAAGTTCAACCCAGTTGTACCTCAATCCGGACTTGCCCTCTCTCGCTTCCGGAGAGAATCTGCGCAGGTGCAGAAAAAAAAAAGGAAAAAACATGGCGGACACGGGGTGGGGGAAAAGAAGTGGTCTAGAGGTAGAAAGAGAGGGAAACCATTTAGGGGGAAAAGTAGATACGGTGGGAAACTGGCGTAAGGAAAGCGCTGGGTCGAGGATCTTTCCCTCCAAGGAGGGATATATAGTATCCCCAGCCCTTGGCATCATTTTGAAAATCCTAGAAAAAGAGCCAGTGTCACCTCTTTTTATATTATCTTTTTCTCTCTTTTGGCTCACGTTTTTTCCCCTTCTCCCTAACCGTTTCAAGGGAGCCTTTCGCTTTGTTTGCGAATTATTACCACGGTGCTACGTGCGACGAGGCCTTCGGAAGCATTAAACGACCGCAGCTCACGAGAGCGTCAACGGATACTATAATCGAAGGACGATCGCCAGGCTTAGATTCAAGTAATCTGATCAAAAAAAGAAAAATCACGGCGGTTTATATAAATACCTAAATATATCTTCGAAATTCAAGAAAGAAAGTCTTTCTTTCTTCGCCCGTGCCGACCAAACTTCCTCCCCCACCCCTTTCAACATAGAATCACGATGTTCAGAATACTACGAAACATACCTCTTCTTCTGCTGTTCGTACTTTCCGCGCAGGCGCGCCCCACAGAACCTTCGGTACCGCAGCAACAACAACCAGACGCCGAGCCCCAGGACTACAGTGATTCTCCGAACACTGCCGGCCAAAATTTTGCCGACACGCAGTCATCGGGGAGTGACGGTAGCGATTATGTTGAACCGGCTGCTCCGTCCTTCCAGTATGCTCGGTCACCTTTCTGTTCCCGTCCAAGTAGCCATTATCGCTGGAGCTATAGCCGGTGCAATTCTCGTCCTCGTCCTAGTAGCCATGACGTACCTGCGGCACAAGGTTAGGGTTGAAGTTAGGGAAGAAAAGAGACGGACAGCATTACGAATGAGCATGATGCAAGAGGATCTTGCTAGGAGAAGGCAAAGCAGATGCTCATCCTCGAAGCTCTGGAGAAGCTGAGGGACGATCCAGGGAGAGACCTGCCCTGCCGCCGCGGCAAGCCAGCTTCCTGGCGCTAAAGGTTTCCTGAAGGTCGAGCAGGCCGGCCTACGGAGCCACTCGCAGGTCTCGTTCGCAAGTTCGAACGGCAATAGCGACACAGATGAGAAGAGAGCGGAGAAGAGGCAAAGCGAGCTGGAGAAGACTCAGAGGAAGCTGGGTTCATGTGAACGAGATAAAAAATGAATAAAAGAAATAAAATTTTTTTTTATATAACTAATTTAACTACTCTCTAAAACCCCCACTCACTTCTTCATACGCACTCCTTCATACCACCTCATATTCCCGCACTCCTCCATCCCTTCCTTTTCTGAGAACTTCGCTTGGTTTTTTTTTTTTTTTTTTTTTTTTTTGGGGGGGGGTTAAAAAATTTCGTATATACATATTGGATCTTACATCTTGTTTGTGGCGCTGGAGCTGTAGGAACATATCTAAAACTCTCTAAATTTCACACTCCTTCATACTTCTCGTGTACATAGCATTTCATTATACCCTTTTTCCCTTATCTATTTTTTTTCTCCAGGGCATACTTGGTCTCTTATTTAGGCTGGACGGCGATGGTAGGATTTCTTTTTTTCTTCTTTTGTCAAATTATAGGCGAAATACGGATATGTAGCGGTGCGAAACCCGAATCGAAATCCAAAAAGAATCACCCAAGTGAATTCATGAAATACCCAACAGGGAGAAGACAAGGGCGGGCAGGTAAAAACCTGCAAGAATGTCTTTCCTCAACCCGCAAATCGTGATATTTGGCTTAATTCCGTTCCGAATAAAATATGACACCGATATGATGTTTATGGAGAATAATAAGAAAAATTTTTTTTTTCATATTTGTATTTCTATATATCTCTATAATCTATATGAAGTGAGATTGCTCCGAGACCTACTTTTTCTTTTGTTCCACAAAAATTTAAACAAAATTATTCGCAATAATTTTCTTTCCTTATATCCGCCCTTCTATAGGTTCGGGAGTTCGTCTACTACCAGTGCGACTAGACTCTAAAAGAAAGAAAAGAAATACGGAGTTAGCAAAAAGGATTCTCGCAACATATTTTTTTTTTGGGCGCCATACCTGCATATCCTTCGCCGCCATGAGACCGGCCTCCAGAACCTCAGCGTGGTTCGCAGCGCCAGCCTTCATGACGCCTTTCAGGTCGACGTCTCCGTCTTCCGCTATAACGTCATCACCCCTGGGCGCCGGCGCCAGGACCGCATTGTTCGTCACCAGGCTCATAGCCAGTATCCGCATGCCAGCGTGCCTCGCGACGACAATCTCGGCACGTGCTCATGCCGACGACGTCGGCGCCCCAGCTTCTGAGCATCCTGCACTCCGCCCTAGTCTCAAACGACGGGCCCGCGACGAAGCAGTAAACACCTTCGTGCAGGCGGCGGGACGGGTGGTTAATGTGAGCTTCTTGTAGGCTTTGTGAGCGAACTTGCGAAGCTCTAGGTCGTATGCGTCCGATAGAGGGGGGAAGCGGTTCCGAATTCTTCGATGTTTGGGCCGCGAGAGGGTGAATGCCGGAGAGGCCGGGCATGTTGATGTGCTTATAAAAAAAATTAGCCTATCAATTTCTCTTTCTTTCTCTACAAAAACTCAAGAAATAAATCGCCCCGTACTCACATCATTTATGATGCAGATATCGCCGACAGCGAAATCCGGTTCAATCCTCCGGCGGCGTTAGTGACCAGTACGACCTCAACTCCCAAAAGCTTCATAACCCGCACCGGGAACGCCGTCTTATCGATGTTGTGGCCCTCATAGAAGCTGGGACGATGTTCGTTAGAATTATATGCTTAGAAAAAAAGAAGGGCGAAGTAGTTTTAGCTATTTTACGTACTGTGCTCTCCCCACCATCAGAACGGCCGTCGTCTGGCTCTCGCCGAGCTTACCGAATACCAGCTTTCCGGCATGACCGAGGACTAAAAACATGGATGCCAATAGTCAGCAATAGAGAAGAAGAAAAAAGCCTCCTAAAATAGCGCTGATATATACCCACCCGTCGACCGTGGAAAGTTTGGAATGTCGCCGTAAGGTATATCGAACCTCAGGTCTGCGCTAACGGTATCAGCGAGACCCCCGAGACCAGAGCCGCAGATGACGCCGACTTTTGGGCTCCGTAGCTTCTCCGGCAGTAGGTTGTTGATGTGCGCCGCCGTCTCATTGGCGAGCTCGTACGTGTTGGCGTGTGCTGCGGTCATTGTGAAGATAGGTCGAAGGGATTGGTTTCAAAAGCTAGGTAATCAGTGGAATGAACGTTTATGGTGGGCATAAGCTAAAGATGGGCAAGGACTTGAGCGCTATATATATATACTACCGAGGTTTGAGGCGATTAAAAGGAGTTTACACCACTATTAGCAGTTTTGAGTAAATTTTTCTGATAAATCGCTTAGCCATGGAAGAGTCGGCTTCTGTTCTTGGAGGTTTCTGGAGAATCTCGCGGAGGTCGCCGACGAAGGTTTCTCTCCTTTTAAGCTTCAGCAGATGTTATGCAAGGGAACAAAATTAATCCGCTCCGACCTTCCAACGACGCAATGACTTTCCTTATGAGAAGAATATAGAGATCAAGACTCCACAAAAGTTACACGGATGGTAATTTAGCTAGTTAGGCTGATAGTACCTGTACACTGTCACATTTTCGCAAATAATGAAGAAAAGATAATAGTTCAGTATCACTAATGATCTGCACTTTTAACGCGCGAATGTTATCTGATATCGATGCCATTGATTATGGTAGCCTTGTCTATTATTGCTAGTACATTTCGTCAAATCCGTGAGTATGATGCTTTCAACCAAAATCCGCTATGCTATACTGTGTGCTATGCTATGAACAAGAAAGAAAAGAAAATACGAATAAAACCCCCTCATAGTTTTAAGGAAGACGGAGGCCGCTGGATACCCGAATTGCGGTCAAAGAAGCGAAACTTGCCGAATTCGGGATTATTATCGACCTCCTCTGCTGTTTCCATTTCCGACCTTGATGTAGATCGGAGAAGGAGACGTCTAGCGATGTCTTCGTAGGTATAATGAGACGGTCGGTACTATTTCTCAGCGGGTCTGTTAAAACAAACGGAGAAACGGCCTTATATAGAGGCTCATATGAGACGGGAGCGGTATCGGCGTGCTCAGCCTGCTGGTACTCTCCGATAGCTTCCCTTTCTCCTCGTCCCCAAATTCAGAAGGAGCTCTAGATACGGAACGCGCCCTAGACATTCTAGATATCATAGAGCGGGTCCTGGATTTAGAACGAGGCCGAGATTCAGAAACACTCCTAGACTCAGAAACGGTCCTGGACTTGGGTCGGCTTCTTCTCATGTCTTCTTCTTCTCCCTCTCTGTCTTCCTCGTCGTCTTGTGACGAAAGCTCCGAGGGAGAGTGCCCTGTAATCTTATCGTAACATAGGTCGTACAACGGCTTCAACTGCGGCGCGTTCCCCACAAAAATGCTCGCAAATGCCTCCCGAGTCCCCATATCGTTACTAATTTCGAATCGTAGATGTCGCGGAATATCGAAACGTGTCGGAGGGCTGTCGTAGCGATTATAAGGCCACCGAGGCCGAAAGAATGAAGAGGGGAATCTTTTGGCGCAGAGAGATACGAATGCGAAAGAGGACAGTAATAGGAATGCAGAGGAGGGCAAACTCCGTTAGAATGTTGGGAAGGCCCGTAACGGCAAAGTACGCCCAATCTTCAGTGCATTTTACTGAGAAATTGTGTTAGCAGGCGAAAAAAAGAAAACCAATTTCATGAAAGAGATATCACACACCCCTGGGTCTGGCAAAACCTGCCAGTTGTGTTGGATAGGCCAGCACGTAAAGGTGAGCGTAAAGACAACTCCAACGGCCGACAATGCAACCAACCACGAAAGGATGCGCAGACACATGTAAACCTTCCGTCCGAGGCTTAATCTCTTGTAGAACTCGATCATCGCCCACTGAGCGACCACAGCAGAGAAAGTAGACGAACCACCCGCGTACAGGAGTTTCGCACCCATTTCCCGTCTCCGGATCTCTGCGCTCGTGAGCGATTCCTCACGCTTTCCTTCATATTGTTTGTCCCTAGATTGTAGACAAAGAACGAGAGGAGGGCTTCCTGTAGAAAAGGTTAGAACTGCCTACGAATTTTGTAATAATATTAGATATGGACGTTAATATACCAAAATGAACAAGATGCCAACCAGAATCATCAGATAGTCGTCGATCCGCCAACTTCTAAAGCTGCCCAGCAACCAGACCCTCACACCCAGCCGCAGCCCTATGAGCAACAACCCGAGGAATAACCAAATGAACGTTTCGACCTGACAGTTCAACATTGTCGAGAGAATGAAAAATCGAAAAGGACAAGGATAGATTGAATTGAAAGCAAAAAAAAAAAAAAAAAAAAAGAGGAACGGTCACCAGCCGTTTAAAAGATTGTCAAAGTAAGGAGAGTAATTTTTAAAAGGGAGTGAATATTTTCCGCATAACGACCCGCTTGAAGATCCGTACAAGCGTTCTAATAAGTATAACGCTCCACCGGACTGGCTGCGTTCTATGAAACATTCGCTGAAGCTTCACGCTGACAAACTTGGCTGACTCTTTATGCAGCGGATCGTGCCTTAGCTGAACACACGAGAGACCCAGAAAGCCAAACAACAACTACTCTCCAACGCCTTTGAAAAGAAAGAAAAAAACCTAACGGGACTAAAAGTTGTCAATTGGTTCTCAACCTATTGTATTTATTCATCGAGAAGTACAGATAGAAGGATCCACATATCGGTCACTTGATAACGACTAATAACCGAGAAAAAGATCAAAAATAGGCTGTGATACCAGACGAGTGAGGTAAAAATGCGAATGCGAGCGAATGGGCTAGGATTAACCCTTGTAGCATTTCTACTTTCCTGATTTCCGCAGGCTGATCTCTTTTGCCGATAGAGAGCGAGCGAGCTCCTTGCATCTCCCAAATGCAGGGCCATGTTTTTTTTTTTCTCTCTTATTCTTTTCTTTTTCTTCTTCTTCTTCTCTTTTCTCCGGCCGATTTCAGTTTGTTTCGAGTACCCCCGTGAGCATCCAAGTCTGAAGGGGTCGATCAATTGGTCAAAGAGTTGAGTTGGGGTGCGTATGGTCTGGAACAACCACCAGAAACCCCCTCCAACACGAACCTACGAAATAGGAAGAGATAGCAAGGTCAGGTATCTACTTAGTAGTAACTGCTTCGCATGCATCAAGGAATTAGAAATACCTAATCCATCCCCCTGGTCAGCAGCAGCAGCCCTGATATGTGGCGGAGAGATTATGTCAAAGAAGGAGAGAAAGGGGTTCGTTTTGATTGTTAAAGAAGTCGTGAATTAGATGATGAAGGAGTTGAAAGGAAAGGAGCTTTCGCTTTTTTGGAGATGAAATTGTAATGAGGAAAGGCCAGGTACAGCGTCCCTGAGAAAAAAAAAAAAAAAAAAAGAAAAAAAAGAAAGAAAAAAGAAAAGACGGAAGATATAATCTCCTAGTCCAGTAGTATGTTCGTCAAAGAAAGAAAGAAATTCCCTGTTGTCTACGACAATACAAAGAAGTAAGTTAAGGATCAAATACTCAATCAATCGATTATCGAACAAAATTGCTGAGTCCCTCTGCTTCCAATCATCTCAGCTCACCGGATTTGACTCCAGAAGAGGCAGATCTTCTTTGTCTTCCCTGTTCTTTTCTCCAGGCCAGGTGGAAAATTAATAACGGGGTAATGCTTGTTACGGCAGTAGACCCCTCGATCTGCTCGTTCTACGGCTATTACATATTGGGGGATTCTACTACGGAGTAGCTGAATAAGTAAGTAGTTGTTATTATTGTCTCAGGAGACGAAAAAGTGGTCCGCCCGCAGTGCGCACTGCGCAGAGAGAGAGAGACGGGTTATTAAAAACGGTCTTTTTTCGTTCGTTCGTTTCACAATCGTTTGCTTCTATTAGGCGAGAGAATGTTCTGATGCATTTGCCGTCGCAAGGCTAACAACAAAGGTAACCCCTCGCAGAAAATAAGCATGGCCCCTCGCATTGCCTCTACTGCCCGAAAAGTTCCAATAAAAAGAGACTTTTGGGCGAGGAGTTAATCTCATATCGATTGGCGTTACCGAATTCGAGTAATGACTGTTCGAAATCAGCGACGGCCAGTCCCGCGGAGGATCAGTTTCTTGGAGTTGGTAACCTTTTAGCTTGGTCCCTTGCGAAAGAGCGAAGATTTGGCGCGGATTGGCTGTTACCTTCCTTTTCACGCCGTCAACGGCGATCTTGACGTCTTTGACGGATGCAAACAGTCCGCGTCAGCTTCCACTACACTACTGTTGTGCGCCCATATAGGATTTCGACATTAGTGGTCTATACAACCGAAAAACGGAGGCGGGGACCGCGTTTGAAAGTGGCTGTGTGAAGCCATGGTGCTGGTTGGCCGCCGTTCCAACGATCGCGAGCAGGCACGCAGGATAAAAAAGACTCAAAGGCCATATCCCTGCCCTTTCTTCAAACGTTTAAATATGAATACGGACCTCCTTCATGGCAAGGAGAATTTGCAGCCGTTTTCCTTTCCAGTTTTTTTTTTTTTTTAATTTATTTCACTTGGGGTCTTTTTTTTCTTTCTCTTTTCTCCAAGTTCAAAGCCCGGCAGTTGGGAAAATAATTTTTCCAGGTGCATTTCTCGGTTTAGATCGGATTTCTTGTTGAAGATAAGATTTCTGCAGTTGAAACTCGTTTCTGCTCGCTGGCATAATGACGCGAAGGGCAGTAATTTCCGGGACTCCCCTGCAATCGTTTCTGCAACGGCAGCCTTTTGGCGCCTCGCCTTCCTCGGGACCGCAAGGCACAGTTCGGACGGGTAACGATCCCTCGCTTGGTGGCTTTCTTCCCTTTCAGGTATCGGATCCGTCCTGCGATAATATAAACATCAATGCCGCACAATCAGGCAGCGGCGCTATATTTATACTGCTCCATTAAAACCCTCCGTCGGTGCAAAAGAGCCCCACGATGGGCATCCGCATCCGCACCCGCCGCATCGACATCCCTCGAACGTCTTCAAAGATCTTCTAGACTACAGCGGGGCGGAACGGACGGATGTCAACGCTCGCTTGGTAACGAGCATCCTCGCACACCATGGCCCTTCGGCGCGGGTTGCGGCGGTGCCATTATACGACATCGACTTTTTCGGCTACTTTGCTGCAGGAAACGGTATATTGGAGCCTTCTACTGATAGCAGGGATGGAACGGGTTTATCGATGATCAACTACCTTGCCCCTGCTCGGAGGTCGTCGCAGTCCGCCGGCGCCGTCGCTGAAAGCCCTTTGTTTGCTGGGTTTGAGCTCGAGCATAAGGAGCCAAGTTTACAGGCTACTTTGCACAGTGGGCGGAAGGTTTCAACATCCTCAGGGTGGTTTATGTGATCCACGACAGGGGACAGAAGGGAGATGACGAGGTTGATAAGCTAGTCGTCGATCTTGGCGGTTGGTCAAGCGTTCTTAGGAATGAAGTTTGGGTTTTCGACCAAGGTTGGTGTCAAAGAGCGCAGAGCTCTGGCGCAGCATCCAAAAGGCAAACTGGGGCGATATTATCCTCGAAGATAATTTGAAAGAGGACATTATTGCGGACGTTGCCCGTTTCTTCCGTGGGAAACAAACCTACGACGGCCTTGGAGTGGCCTGGAAGAGGGAATTCTCCTTGTTGGTCCGCCTGGAAATGGCAAAACCATCACAATTAAAGCCTCAGTAAAATGCTTTGGAATGGAACTCCTTTCGTCCCAACGCTCTACGTAAAGTCGTTCAAATCTTTTGCCGGCGACGAGTTTTCCATCAAGCAGATATTCATTAAGGCTCGCGAGCAGGCGCCGTGCATCCTGGCATTGGAAGACCTCGACGCATTCATTACAGACCAAAATCGCTCCTTCTTCTTTAATGAAATCGATGGCCTGATAGAAAATGAAGGCATCTACATTATTGCTTCGACTAATCATCCCGAGCGGCTTGACCCCGTATTACGAAGCGGCCTAGCAGGTTTGATAGAAAATATACATTCCCGAATCCCGGAATCGAAGGGAGGAGGCTGTATTGTAAATACTGGCAGTAAGTCAACAAATGTTCCCGAATTATTTATAGCTTCTGGCTGATATCTTTAGGCACAAACTACGAGATACCCCTATCAACTTTAACGACGACCTCCTCGAAGAATTAGTTCAGTTGATGGATAAGTTCAGCTTCGCATATATGAAAGAGGCGTTCGTATCTACTTTGTTGGTCCTGGCGGCTCGCCGTGATGACGACGCACTTACAATTTCGTTCGAGGACGGGCTCAAGATCACTAGCCGTGATGGCGACGACGATTGGGCCAAGGACTTCGAGAAAGTGATTAAGAAGCAGATTGAGACTCTCAGGAGCAGATTGGGAGTGATTAAGGATTGGGCATATATTCCATTAACACGGAATCCATATAAAGTCTCCACAGTAAATAGGAGATATTTTTATACCCCAGCATGGTGGTTCCACAGAATCGCTGTCTTTTAATGAATTTAAGATGATCAGAATTTGCATTTCTAGCGCCAATTCTGTTCAAAATCGATCTAAATGCTACTGAGCTTTTATTTATTGAAGATCATGAAGAAGATATTCGTTATAGAAAAGGAATATGCTAAAATTTCGCCAAAAAACTCCAATCACTTAAACTCCTCCATAAACTTCTTGTGGAAATCGACGATCCGACCGGTCCAGTCCGTTCCAGGGGCTAGGAACGTTGTCCTGAAATGCCATGTGCCATCCTTCTGCCCAAACCCAGATCCAGGAACAACGCAGACTCCCGTAGCGTCCAGCATTTTCATGCAATAAAACTCGTCGGCCTTTCGTCCTTCCTTCTTTGCCGCTTCGACGGCTTTCTCTGGCAACGTTATCGTGGGGAACAGATACATCGCTCCTGGGGATCTTCACATTGAACGCCTTCCATCTGCTTGAAAGCATTGTGCAGAGCCTCCGCCCTTTCTTTCAGGCCCTTGTAGATGCCGGTGTACTCCTTGTTATATCTGTAAGAGTAGAAAAATTAGCAATTTTTATGAGTTTAGGAAGAGAAGGTCGCTTACAGTTCAAAGCTCTGATCCCCTTCCTTCGGAGGATTAACCATCAGCTCCACGAGACACTGCCCGATCACTGGCGGACACAAGCTGATACTAACAAACTTGTAAATCTGCTCGACGACCTCCTTATCAAAACCAACAAGCTCGAAATAGCCGCCGCGGTGCCCGCACTCGCCGACCATTCCTTTACTGACCGAATGCAGACTAACAAGCTCGACATTGTCGTACGGACCGGGCTCGGTCTTCTGCAGGTCTCTGAGGACCTTCTTGAAGCTAACGAATTTACCCCTGAACACATTCGTCTGATACACTTCGTCCGCCATGATGACCAGTCGCTCCTTTGCGGCTAGTTTTATGATATTCTCGATCTGTGAGGCTTCCAAGCACGCGCCCGTCGGGTTTCCGGGGTTTATCACGACGATGCATCGGACGTCCGTCCCTTCCGATCTGGCTTTCTGGACCACCTCGCCCATGGCGTCGACGTCCGTTCCCCAGGACGCTTCTTCTTCCAGATAATACGGCACGACCCTCGCGTTGAGCAACGCCAGCGTTGCCGTGTACAGGGGATACTGAGGAATCGGGATCATGATGCCCGTCTCCGGGCTCGAACATATGACGTGGAGCAGCGTGTTGACTCCCGAAGAAGCTCCGGCGGTCAGGTAAATCTTCTCCGGGTCGGCCGGGTGACCGTCCCTCTCCTATGAACCTCGCGACGCTATCGCGGAAATGGGGTACCCCCTGGCTGTGCGAGTAGGCTCCGACGCTGTGTGCGGCGTACAGGTGCGCTTTGGCCCTCTTGATAACGTCGGCCGGGTATACTTTCTTGACGAGCTCCGCTTTGGCCGGATCAGACTCGTCTAGCAGCGCGGGTACTCCATCAGACTCAGAACCTGTCGGAAGTATGTTATGGGCTTCTGGTCGAGCTGCTGCGGGTTGCCGATGTTGGCGGAAATGATCTTGTCGAACGGGAGCGACTTGTCGCCGGATTCAAGCTGCTTCCGGTACTTTTCGGCGCGGACGGCGAGCTCTCCGCGCACGGCGTATTTCGCCCGCTTGACGTGCGGGTTGATGTTGTTTACATCGAGGGCGTGTAAGGGTGGAGTAGACGTCATGTTTCGTGAGTCTATGTGTAGAAGAAATACAAGCTATTATTAGTGGGTTGCTCGGTTGTAAAGGTAAAGCGTTGTGAAATGTTTAGCAGGAAACTTTAAAAAACCAATGTCGAAAATAAAATCAACACCTCGAGGAAGGTATTTATATGATGGATAAGATTAGTATTAAATTTTCTTTCAACTTGAAGAAAAAATAAAAAGTAAAAAGGAGGAAGGCGATCTCTGTGAGCTTGTTTCAAGCTCGAAATTTTCAGCGTAAGCTCTCCTCGTATATTAAAGCTGTGCGAAGGTGCGGGAAAGCATGCAGCTTAATTTTTTCTTCCTTCTCTTCCCGCCCTGTTTCGGAAGATTGCCGGTGCCAATTTGTATGGTGTGATGAGTGTGATGCCTTGCCCAAACCGGAGCTCTGGACCTCGAAAAAGGAGGGAGCACCCGAAGAAAAGGAATCATACAGTATCGCACAAAAGAGTATCGGTCGATTGTATTGGAATTATTCAATGTGATGTGTCATATAAAACGATTATCGCGGGACGTGAAACGGTAAACATATTAAATCAAATTTTGCCGGTCCTAAAGAAGAAGAAAAAAAAAAACATACCCCTTCTCGAGCTGCAAAGTGGAGATCGCACGGCTGCCGTCAATGCTGGCTTCGCCAGGTCGAAAGGGCGAACGAGGAGTCTCCGATGAGACAACAATCGCGACGATGAGCTTCTTGAGAGCGCGAACATGTTTAACGCGAGAGCTACGGTGCAACGTCTGCGTCGCTTTGCGGCTCACAAGACTTCGAGGTCCGGTGATTGCGAGAAAAACCCTCCAAGAGAGGGAAACGAGACGGCGCACAAAATGGCCTAGGCCTGACAAGAAAAGCAGGGAAAACCGCGGGGAAAGAAAGGAAAGATGTGGAGTGATTGAATATCTCCTGCCAAAAGTGGGGACTTACTAGACTGGGGATAGCAGCGGCAGTATTCTGGAAGCGCCTTACAGAGAAAGTAGTAGTAGTAGTAGTAGTAGTAGTAGTAGTAGTAGCAATGACAAGCCGTAAATCAAAGTGAGGAAGGATTTTGGAGAAAGTTAAGCAATTATTATGGAATGATGTATGTAGCAACGTTAGAACGTTAGAATCCTTGAAGTAAGAAATCTGAGGAGTTTAGATTCGAGACTTTGCAACTCAAGAAAAGGAAGAAGAGGAAGAAAAAGCAAGAAAGCAAGAGCAAGGAATTAGCAGGGAAAGATTTTCTCCCACCGCTAATTCCTTGGCCTCTCTAAATGTGTGCGAACATAATTTAAGTATAGGAGGAGCATTGGAGCGCTTTTATCGCTCATATCATTGAAAGGCGGTATTCATCAAACTTCCTCTTGTCGAGTATAGATTAAATTAGATGTGCTGCTGGAGGTACTGTACTTACTTTATATTAAGTAAAGATATACATATGTTTATTAAATACTTAAGCTACTTGAGTAGTTTGTTAGGAGTTGAAATAAATACATGGTTGGTTGGTGTAACAAACGTTAAACAATATTGAATATTGTATAAAAGTTTGTATCAACTTCCTTTATATATACTATATAAGCGATAAAATAATAGAAAATACTTGGAAGTAGGAAAAAAGGGCCAGGGCTCACGACATATATCACTACAAACACTCAATATAACTCTGAAACAGTAGTATACTTAGTACTTTAATATTTATGATTATAGACGCGCAGCAATTTCGGGGGCCTGAGGAATAAATAAATAGCAAGTATCGTATAGCTCTTTTACGAGCAGCGCGCTCCGATAGGCGCCATCAGGTCCGTCGTTCTAAAGGTTTAGTTACTAATGGAGGGAAAGAGGATGGAAGCTTATCGCCCACTCTTTATTAGGAAGTTAACACTAACTTAATAGTCGCAGTTTGGGGACCTCGTTATTCTCCGGCCCGCCGGAACCGGCGACAAGCAATGCATGATCCTTGCCGTCTGCGCACCAAGAAAACGGACGGAGATTGACGAGAATCTTGCATGGCGCATAACGAGATCCTTGCGATACAATTGCAGCTGGGGGGGGGGGGGTGGGTATCTGCTTGAGCAGAAGCTCGTCCGGTTCATCAACTACCGCAAGAATCTATGTTGATACATAATTTGCTCGAAAGCTTCGGTATGTTCATTCTGGTTCAAGCAAAGCCTACAAGGGATTAAGGAATGAGACCAATTAGGTGTCAATTTTAAATACATGCCACACTTTGAGGAGGCGCCACAAGCTTTTTTTTTTCTTTCTCCACGATCTTCCCTCACTGTCTGTGGCTTCCTTGGACTTTGTTGAAAATCGATGGACATCTTTCATCTTGATTTCGACCCTCTCTTGTTCGGCTAAGTTTGCTCAAAACCTCCTCGCTCTGCTTAAAATCGCTCGACCTTGACGACTAGGATCCTGCAAATCAGAAACATGCACTGACTGGTGTAATTGTTTTTTGGGTGCCCCGGGAAATACTCCGCAATTTTCCTCCGCTGTGATCGAAACCCACCTTCGGAGCACTCCAAAAGGGCAATAACGGACTGTTTCTCGGTCAAAACGTGCCAATGACGTCGCCTTGCAGATGCACTAAACCGTTACAGCGTGTGGGCGTTTAAAAGAGAGCAACTGGGGTACTTTACTTTACGTATAGTGTATTATTGGCCTCAATGTCTCACGTATATCCTATGAATCGAAGAGATATTTAGCTCCACTGGGGGGCGACAGCTGTTGGAGAGGGATTTTCATTTTTGCGGAGGTGCTTGTTTAAAAAAGATGACGGAGATTTCAGCCGAATGGACCGATAAACATTTTTCCGAACCAAAGATTCCCAGTATTGAACGATTCACTCAAAATGATGTGATTGTGAGCTCAGTTTGAAGATGGAAACGGAGCTATTGAAGCTCCCAATATGGATTGAAAGTTGGGTCTCCATCTCGTTTTTACCTGGTACGTACATGAATGATGATGCTTGATAGACCTGTTCTAAGCACTGTATTTTTCAAACACGAAACCAGGCCAACGCCGTTAAACTAGAGCTGCATCCAGGCTTCTGATACTAGAAGCATACAGTGGACTGACCAGCAAATTCCAACCCAATTCGCAATACGTCTTTCTCTCAAGAGTAGCTGAATTACTCCCCGACGCTAAGAAAGAAATTTTTATGCAGTTAGAATCGTAAGAGGGGAAGGACATGGGTGGTACTGGGTACAAACTGCGAGCGTGATTCGGTTTTGCATCACAGAAACCCGAGATATCCGGCCATGCTTGTTTTTTTGTCTTGTTTTTTCTTTTCTTTTTTTCCAGAAAATACATATGGGAGAAAAAGAAAAGAAGAAGCGAGAGCAATATGATCGCTAGTAATTACCTACGTATATCAGGATTTAAAATCCTTGTGCTGATATGACATTGCAGGGGAATACTAAGCAGCGAACCGCTCTCAAGAATGGAGTACAAATAGGGGACCATTTGCATTCCTTGAGACCAACCGCACTATTCTCCTTAGAAAAAGATCTCAGAGCTTAGAGGAGTAACTTCTGTCATCTCATCCTCTTTTAAGAGTTATCAGAATATATACATTTTCCTCTACCTGAAGATGGTGGTCAACAAAGAAGGCTCCGGCGCGGCGTGGCCCGCCATTATGATCGGTGTATTCGTAGCCTTTGGAGGTATTCTCTTCGGGTAAGCCTACTATCTAAGGATGCAGTGTATAAACCTTTTTGCTGAATCCTTTAGCTACGATACTGGTACTATTGGCGGTATCTTGGGTATGAAATACTGGATCCAGGAGTTTGCAAGGAACCACGACAAGGATGGCAACAAAGTTCTCGGATCTGGGGACAAGTCCCTCATCGTATCTATTCTCTCGGTTGGCACCTTCTTCGGTGCCTTGATGGCAGCCCCGACGGCCGATTTCCTGGGCCGTCGCATGGGTCTTATCTTCTCCTGTGGTGTTTTCACTCTCGGTGTCATCCTTCAGACGGCCGCTACCGAAATCGCCCTCTTCGTCGTAGGTCGACTCATCGCTGGATGGGGAGTAGGATTGCTTTCAGCGCAGGTCCCTATGTATCAGAGCGAAACGTCGCCACGCTGGATTCGAGGTACGGCAATTCTAACACTTTCCTGCATTTATCTTGAAGCTGGTGAGAATCTGGGATCGGTTTATTGATATATCTGGGTTTGCATAGGAAACTATTGTTGGCTGTTATCAGCTTGCTATTACGATCGGTTTGTTAATTGCTGCTTGCGCCGATTATGGAACACAGAACAGAAACAACAGCGGCTCCTACCGTATCCCGATCGCAATTCAATTCGCATGGGCTATCATCTGGTCGCGGGATTGCTGGCTCTCCCTGAGACCCTCGTTACCTCATCAAGAAAACGACTTCGCTGGCGCTCAGAGATCCCTCTCGAAGCTCCGTCGTCTGCCGCCAGATCATCCTGAAATCATGGCAGAGCTTGGAGAAATTCAGTAGAGATATCTATCATATAGTATATATACCGTGTTCATTCCACTAACCTTTTAGCTAGGCCAACTACGAATACGAACTCAGTCTCGGACAATCGTCCTACAAAGATCTCTTTACTAACAAAGACGGCTGGCTCCTGAAGCGACTTCTGACCGGATGTGCCTTCAAGCGCTGCAGCAACTTACCGGTGTAAACTTCATTTTCTACTACGGAACAACCTTCTTCAAATCTGCCGGAATCGGCAAGCCGTTTACGATCACTGTAATTACCAACTGTGTTAATGTAGCCTCTACTTTCCCGGTCTCTGATGGTTGAAAGCTGGGCCGTCGCCCGCTCTACTCTTCGGCGCGGCGGGCATGTGTATTTGCCAGTTTATCGTCGCCATTGTCGGCGTTTCCACTCATACCTTAGAGGCGCAAAAGGCTCTTATTGCCTTCGTCTGCATCTACATTTTCTTCTTTGCATGCTCCTGGGACCGTCGCGTGGGTAGTCACGGAGAAATCTTCCCGCTCAAGTCTCGAGCCAAGGGATTGTCTATTACTACCGTAAGTCCACAGCAACTTATAGCTATCGAAAGGGTTCGATTCTAACTTTTGAACGACTATTTAAGGCTACTAATTGGGCTTTTGAATTGGTTCGATACCCTCTCCAGTTGTTCTTGATGAAGATCGTTACCTTGGAAAGTTGTTGCGGTGGTGGACAGTCGTATAGAATTTCCACGAGAAAAAAAAAAAAAGAAATATTCTTTCTAGGTAGGAAATTGAAGGTATCATAAGAGCAAACCCTAACAATTTATATAGGGCCATCGGCTACGCGACGCCTTACATGGTCGACAACGAACCAGGAGACGCCAACCTCGGATCCAAAGTGTTCTCATCTGGGGCTCCTTCTGCGGCCTCTGCTTCATATTCGTATGGATGTGCATCTACGAAAACGAAAGGCTTCACCCTTGAACAGGTCGACGAGCTCTACGACAAGGTACCGCAACGCCTGGGGCTCTGCCGGCTCGTTCCTACTGTTAGCTTCACGGACATCAACGAGGAGAGGAAAGCAATCGCTAGTGAAGGTGCAGGCGGATGACGCCTCTGAGATTGAGCAGGCCGCTCAGCGCCGCAGGAGCTCTGCCGGTGAAGTTCGTGACCATCCTGAGAAGGTATAGTCTCACAAGAGGCTTACGAAAGCGCTAGTTAGTTACGGGCTAAGCGCTATTGGCTTTTTAATCCTTCCGTTAAGAACAGATGGGATTCATTCGCTGAGATTATTTGCATTTTAGTCAATGCATTTTACTTATCATTTATTTCGTTCATTTTTTGCATAGGTCTTGCAAGATATGACCTCTCTTAGCTTGAGGGTTCGATATTACCGGCTTATTTGTAAATAGCTACCGTAATCGAACCTGCAAATTACAAAGTATTTCAGAGAGAGAAAAATGATTTCTTCCCTTGATCAGAACGTACGAAGTCCATATAGTCCATGCATCGTATGGATAAAGTAATTGTGATCCACTGTGTTTAACATGTATTTTTCAGGGTATACGAATGTCGTAATTAATATTTACTCTAAAAGAACAAATGCAGCTAGAAAATCTTATGGAATCCTCATTTATGGTATCGAAATCCCATCAAATATACAAATATACATTCATATCTGTAAAAAACAGAACCTTCTGTTGGCCGCTAGAAATGTCTATATTCCCGTTTTCGTTCTTTTCGTTCTCCTGATTAGCTTCACCCGAAACTCATCATTGTAACCTATTTATTCAATAGATGGAGGACTTTCGGGTGGTCTTCTTTGGGAAGCACCGCGTGCTTTGTAAATTGTAAAAAAGACTCGTGGTCGGAGAATTGTCGACATCTCGGAACGATTATCGGTGAAACAGCAAAACCTACGGTAATAAATTGCTCAAGCAATTAAAGAACAACAGCAATCGAGTTACGAATTCCCCTCTAACTGGCGGTATTCCTTACTTTGCTATCCTGCGACCGAATTCGAATTGTATAAGGGGATTCCTATTGTATACGAGAGCGGTGTTTACCAATTTTGGTTATAACGCCTTGATTATAGTTTATAAAAAACGGCAACAGTCCTTGTCACCGCTATGGCTATTAAAGCGCGACACTGCCCCGACACCGGGTCAATGATTCAGGAATATACTTTTAAATGAAATCGAACTACATTGGGTGAATAAGCCGACGACTGCGAAATGGGTATTCTACGCTGCGGCTAGACCGTTGTTGGAAATTCCGTTTACAAGAGCTACGGAGGATGGATTTTTCTTGCTGAAACTGGCAGGAATACGAAGCTTGCATCAATGTATAATTGCATATGATTTAAAAGCTAAGCGTTACAACCAGAGAGCAGCGTCAGACAGCCCTCTAGTTAAGTAGATCGTGTATAATAACAAGTTTGAATATCATTAATGTTAGTATCTTTTAGTTTCCAGGCCGAGCTTCTCTCGGCACATTCTAATGAATAAACTCGCTTTTTTGTTTATGCCTGTTCTTTTCGTTTCTTTTTAAAGATATATTACACTGATAAGTCGCCGCTACGTTTAGCCCCTTCGCTTCCTCTTAGCCTGACGGCCTGACCGAACTGCAGTTTCGTGATCAGCTGATCTCCTTGCTTGACGACGTCCTGATACTGCTTGTTCTTGTTGTCCGGGCGGTTGGTTCGATATTGCCGTTGACACGGTCGAATCGTGCAGTTCAGCGCGCCGGAGGGGATAAAGGAAGAAAGGTCACTTGAAAAACAAAAATTAGCATATTGTGTATTGCTATAAAAGGCTTGTGAAGCTTACCGATCGAGGAAATCGACGCTGACGCCGAATGCTTCCGCCATCTTCTCAGTCCCGACGACCTTGTAGCTCTCGAGCAGCTGGGCGTAAAGACCTCCTCCTCATCTCTCTGACGTACCACCTCCTGTGCTCCGCGAGTAAAGCGGTCCCTCTCAAAAACTTCTCCTCAACGTCCGCCAGCGCGACGAAGAACTCCTTGTAGTTGCACACGTAAAGGTTCGTGACCAGCGATCCAAGGATTCGAAGCTGCCCAGGGCGGTATCGCGGGTCTGGGCGCCGACTTCGGTCCATGAGAATGTCGTCGCTTTCAGGTTGGAGTTGCGGCGGGAGCCGAAGACGCGAGGACTTCGGCGCCGTCGACGATGCGGGCCTGAAGTCGACGCGGGGTAGCGAGATGGCACCCGCTAGGACAGCGTAGAGGACTAAGGTTCGTAGGTGCAGATTTCCGTAGACGGAAAGTGGAGAGCGAATCGAGGAGCAGCGGCGCGCAACGTCGTAGGAGCGTATCGTGAGTTGTAGAGCGCGTGTAAGCCTTTAGCCTGTTGGCGGTCCCAGTCGCCTCCGGATTCGACAAGTCTAAAAATAGAATGGTAAATCAGTTAAATGTGTTGGTCGAGGAGAAACGTATATGTGTGAAGCCTACCCCTAGCCCTCTCGAGATTCTTTTTTAACGACGACCTTATCGTCGAAAAACATTCCATCCGGACTATCGCAAGACGATATCGATCTTGGCTCCTAAGCGACGGTGTCCTTCTCGTAAACGCATGTACGCTTGCAGAGCTTTCTCCTAAGAAAAAAAAAAAAAAAAAAAAAAAAAACTCCCCCGTTAGCTTCATAATCCTGTCAAAAAGAGGGGCAATCCTACATAGTTCCTACTGATCGCAAACCTCGCATAAAACTCAGCCCTACCGCCCCATGGCCTCGACGACCTCTTTCTCCAGCCTTCTCCTCCGCGTCCTTCAACTTCTCTTCGTAATCCTGCAGCTCCTTCTCGTTCTTCCCCGGAGCTCTTCGTACAGCTCCTCGTCCACTGCAGGACTCCCGTTTGCTCAAGACACCTTCCGTCGGGTGCGCGAGGTGCCGGTACAGCGGGGCCATGGAGTGCTCTTTGATGGCGTTTGTTAAGACCGTCAGGGAATTCGAGTGGAAGCTCTCTAGGCGGGGTTCGAGAGCTGGAAGATGTGCTGGGCGAGGGAGAAGGTCGGGTAACTTGCATATTGCGGTCCGACATCGTGAGAGAATACGGGGTGAGTAAGAGATAAAAAAGCAGTTACGGAGAAGGAGGACGAGATGTAGTAGTAGTAATGTAGGGTGTGAGGGTTTGTGGAAAGGTGTAAGGGGAGGAGGGGGACGTGTTTCACTAGCAAGCCTCTTGTTGACTTTCTTTGAGAACTTTATATAAGCACTTAAGTAAAGTACGTCTTTCGGTAGCTGAGTTAAAAAGTGGTTAAGGTAAGTAAGGAAGGCAAAGAAGGTAAAGTAGGCTGACAAAAAAGAAAGAGCTAAGATAAACAAACATGCGTAATTTAAGTCACGCAAAACAGTATATATTGTCACTAACTAATCACGTGATATATATATATAACCAAGACTTTCTGTGTGAAGCTGGCTTCCATGCACATGGCCTTGGAAGGACAGGGAGGTAATATGGAGGAAGATATAGTACTATGGCTCGAACTGCTTCTGTATATACTTATGTACGCTTACTACAGCTTCCTTTATTTACTGTTTTAGTTATATTACAGCAAATCAGGTAGGCATACTACATTTGCGATGTATACGTATTGGATCAAAGAGCTGCAACTCGCCACCTTCCTCCATCGCGCGCCTTGCCTTGTCCGCGTCGCCCGCGGTGACTCATCTCCTCTACCTCTAGACTTGCCTCGTCTACCTCACTGCTTTGTTTTCATCCCCTTCTCTCCCGAGGCTTGTTTCGCCCCTTTCGCGTGCTTCCGCTCCACCACGGCCTCGACTTTCTCGCACGTCCTCGTCCCTTCCCTCTTGACTGCCTTTCTTCTTCATGGCGTGCTGCCTGCGCCTCTGCTGGTACCTCTCTGACTCCTTATCCCACCATGATAGGAACTCTTGCTCTTGTTGTATGTCTTGTAGATTTGGCTTGGGAAGTTTTCCGCGGATGATCTCTGCTCTAGTTGCTGCTGCGATATAATTCGGAAAGGGAGAGTGGGCGGCAGATACATCCACCCCAAGCGGAGGGAACGAAGGATCCGAAACAGCTCTTTGCGGCGCGTAGTATGTTGTAATACATGAAGTTGGGCTAGTTTGCCGGGGGTTCAAGCTTGGTCGTCGGGACGAAGTGGGAGATGACGGTATTACGCTCGTGGCTGGGGCGTAGTCGGCGTACTCTGCTGTTTGACACCCCTGACGCTGGGTGTGGGTCCTCTAATTTGTTTCGGCGATAACGGAACCGTTGCGTGGCTTTGCACCTTTGGGGTATGCGGATTGGGATTGATCGGCTGACTTGGCCCACAGGTACCATGATATCTTTCAGCGACATCTTAGGCACGCTCACGGCGTCTTCCACGAGATGCCTTCTCTGCCGGACGCTCGGTGTAACAGGCACCGGAACAGGAGCTGGTTCCGGTTCCCTTGCCTGTCTTTTCTCTCCTTTTGCGACATTTTGCTGCTTTCGGGGTCTCTTTGGCAGACAGCGGCGGAGAAGCTAAACTAGAGATAAGCTTGACATGTGGGTTTTGGATGCCTGTGCCATAATTTCTTTCATGTCGAGCTTGCTTGAAAGGCCGAGGTCGCTTTCCAGGGCTCGTAGTAGGCGATGTCGGACTGGATGGTTCCCGGGCCGCCACGGGAGCTTCAGGAGGCGGAAACTCCGCGGAGGACTTCCTTGGCTTTAGCTCTAACCTCTATCGGCGATGAGCTTTAGGCTGCCTCTCTGTACATCATCCATATCGAACATCATATCCGAAGCATCCGGGCGCACAACCGCATCCTTGGACGGCCTACGGCGATGTCTGGGAGCGACGGCCTTTGCTTTGAAGGAGCTTACGGGGCTATCTTCTCTGATACTAGATGCATGAGTCCTAGCGCATGCTCCCTCTCCTCAAGGCACTGCGCTTCTAGCTCTGGATACCGCTCGAACAGATCTCTTTCGACCTTGCCGCTTCGAACGATTGGCATGTATGCGAGCTGCCGTTCGCGCACGGCGTCGTCTAGTTCCGCCATAAGGTCTTCTTCGAGCTCATCGAGTATATGAGTTCCAACATCGTTTCTAGGTTCATGCAGATGTAATCGTAGCACGCGTCCTTAAAGCCGGAGACGGAGCAATCTGCCGTGGACATGAGCAGTGATGTCACATTCCGCGTGTTGACTAAAAAATTAGCGGAGGCGATTTTTTTTTTTTTTTTTCAGGAAAGTCAGGAAACTCACCGAAGCGGCCGAGAACACGCTGGCAGATCTCGGAGAGGCGTTCGAGCATAAGTTCGTTCGCAGCGCTAATGACATCCACCAGCAGGTCCAGGAACCCACTAATACCCGACTCATCGACGGCGATCTGATCGAAGAGCCCAACGCTCTTATCACTGTAAATATAAACAAGAACGATCCTCATGACTTCTACCGTGATGTGTTTCATGTCCACTTGTATCAAACCCTCGCTCTCCCGACGAGAAAGAAGCCACCTACTCGAGCCCCCACGGTATAAAGCTTCAAAGAACGGACACCTGCGCACATTATTGGGCTGTGGACGTCCATCGTGCCGTTCTTCAGCTGCAGAGTTATGTCTGCGCATTGTCTGAAAGTAGGAGCTTCTAACGCCTTTTCCAGTCCACATGCAGAGAGTTTCGAGGCGGTCGCAGGTTCGAAAGGGCGTATTCTAGCTCGGTGAGCCCTAGACTTTGGGCTAACGCTCGAATTTGAGCCCGTGCCTCTTGAAACTTGGAAGTTCTGGTTTTAGATTGTCCGTGGATATGCCAGGGCGAGACCAGGACGTCTGTGTATAGGTAGAAAACCAATATCAGGATGTTAAGATGTCCACGTTCGGAAATCTTTTATTACGCCCTCGCCAACGCGCCGAACCTGTACAAAATCCAAACTACGTCCTTTTCCGACAATTGACCGAAGTTTTGGCTCCTCCCCGCAAGGATTACCGAATGTACTGGGATTCTGATGACGTCTTCAGCCCAGTCTCAATGAATGCATCGTAGTTTGCTAAAATTCACCTCCTCAAGGTCCCTTGACAATCGCTCCGCAATATGCTCGAATGCAAACCATGCTAAATCATCGAACGCTGACTTGAAGAGAGCAAACCCTTCATATCCTGTCGTAAAGTACCTTCTCGAACCTGTAGTTGGGCTTTTAGACTGTCGACATCTCGTCTGACAGCAGCAAACGCTCCGAAGCGCTGCTTCGTACGGCCACAATATGAGTTAGTCCAGGCACACGCGAGAACTTATAATCCTTCGCTCGATCTGCGGCGACGTCTTTATTCGTTTGACCCTCTGCCATACGCTTCCTGACTCAGTGCAAAGTATTACCGAGCCAGCCTGGCCGACGTCGACATCCCTGACGGCCATGTGCTTCTTCTTGAGCGACCAAATTCGTTGGGAAGTCATAAAAGCCCTCGACCCGGTTCCGATATACCTTGTCCGTATTGATTGTGAAAACATCACCCATCTGTGAGAGTGCAGCGATTGTTTCTCCGCCGGATACGATCTTTGAAATGTAATTTGGTATTATGCCGCAGTACAGGTCGGGTAATCCTAATGTTTGTATTAGGAAATCTATCGAACGGAAAGGTCACTTTAGCGTATCCGTATTGGCGAAGACCCAAACTTCGTGGTTGCTGTAAAGTACGGCTGTAGCGGTATCCGTAACGTTACCATGATGATATCTGCGGTCACCAAGGATGCAGAGACCCGTCTGGGAGTAGTTTGGACCTCTAAGGTGCGAGAATCCGCGTCGACGATGCCGAGCTGCCCTTCATTCTTACCGAAGACGTACAAGCCGTCCACCGTTATGGACCACAGAATGCCACTTTGAAGCCGCACCTCCGATGACCTTTTCTTTTCGCAGAGTTGTGTAAACCTGCCTGGGCGTCGGCTGGCACGGATCCTCATCAGGTTTGGCAGCTTTGACTGCATACCCGAGCTGACCCCATTTCCGCTACCCAGGTATATACGTCGCCGTCTCCGACGATCGCAATCGTATGATCTTGGCCGAGAATAATTGTCTGAACCCGTCCCTCGATCGGAACTTGCTTGAAACTGAATTCCGTTGAATCTGACGAGGCCTAGTCTCACCACCATGGCCAAAGCCGCATGTAAAGAGGTTCCCTGTTGGCGCATTTGTCAAAATTGAAGTCTGAAGCTTAGACATGGACATTTGGACTAAAACGGGGTTGAAGACATCAATTGCTAGGTTTGAAGTGTGCGGCAGAGCTAAAAAGGCTCTTTCGGGGTACTGCGTCGTCGCCATCCGCGAAGCCAAGCGAAACATTCTTGTTGCTTCCCAGATCCATACCTCGTCACCCAAATACTCCCCAGTCGAGACACCGCTTCCAGTGCTATATGTTCCTTTTTAATATTCTCCAATCTTCATCTTCATCTTCCTGAGCGGCAATGTCGTCCTCTCTCATATCGCAGGTACCGATTGTCGAAAAAATAGTTAACGGCGATTCCTTCTTTGTCTTTTACTTTTACGACCTCGTTCCCGGTCGGCTCATGATCAAGCGAGCTGCACTGATGTTGCGAAATATAGTGACCTAAAAATCTTTAGATGTTGTGCGTATAGCGAAGTATTTCGAGAAATATCTTTCACTCACTTGTGCAGGGCCGTCCACCCGGATTCAAAGTCCTGAGTCAAGACATCACAAGCGGATGTGAAAGGAGCGCCTGTACAATGGCAGGTTATTGTTCGTCGCGGCATGATGTAGCAGCGTAATTCCCGAAGTAATAGCTCGGCGACGCCGGGAGGTAGTCGAGAATTAATCTGCGTTTTCGAAGCTGCTGCTCGACCGAAAGTTCGGAGTTGCTGGTAGTTTTCGTTGTAACGGAGGCGTAAAGTGGCGCTCAGCCCAGCAGAGGCAGTCCCGGGGTCATGGCGTCTTGTAATCCCAGAAGCTCCGGAACTTATCGAGATCATTTTCGAAATAGGCTCGCCAAAGATGGCTACTCATATAGGGTAACTAGAAGGGGGAAGAAACTTCTTCGTTCCTCGTGCGCTGCTTGGAACAGGCAAGTGGCGAGCGAAAATGAAGAAGATAGAGAAAGGGCGCTGTCTAGAAATATATGCATTTATATTTAGCGATTGCCGATGCAGAATGAATGGAGAAGATGCTTACTGAGCTGCTACGAAGCCGACTTCCGAGAAGCTGGTGAATGTGGCGAAACTGACGAAACGATAGAAATTGATGACGGTTTTGAGTATGAGGTTTAGGAATGATTTGAGGCTTTGAAGTACTGGTGACGCTGATATAAAGAGATTGATCGATTGCGTACGAATTCGAAGGGGATTATGTCCTATACGGAATACGGAGAGTATGAGTCTTAACAGGGGGGAATAAGCAGCGCACGAGAGTGTTGATATAAATATATTATTATAAGATTCCGGAAATAAGATGAGGAAAGTAAGTAAATAAGTAGATGGCAATAGCGAATTGCGAAGCTCGTTTTTCCCTTTTCTAAAAACAAAATAATAATAATAATATAAAAAAATAATGAATTAATATACTTAATTAATAATAATACCAGTAGAAAGCTTAAAGTGCAACTATAGTACAAACTTTATTATTATTTTATATTAATATGTGAAATTTTTTTTTCTGGTTTATTTCATAGGAATTTTTTTTTTTTTTTTTTTTTTTTTTTTCTCTTTTTCCCCCAGCACTTAGCACTTGAGAGTTGACCGACCACTTTGGCCCTTGGGAATTGTAATTGTAATAATAGTAAGTATTGAATAAATAAGAGCGGCGTGCATACATAAGCGGACCCGGCGTGCGCGCGCGGGGGAAAAAAAAAAAAAAAAAAAAAACCCATTTCCCTATCCAAACATCCTTACAACGAAGCTCCGATCATCAACTACCAAGACGCCATAATCTGCTCTATTCCTACCACGACCAACACTTGAAGTCGGGATTTTTTTTTTTTTTTTTTATCTTATCTTTTTTTTTTTCGTTCCAAACCACCTGCAAAACTTCGGCTACACTATCCCAGCCTTTTAATTGGCCAAGTCCAAGCAAGCTCGACAAAGAAACACGACTCAAACTAACAGACTGCCCTTCCCTCATTCTTTAATAGGCAACAGCGAAGCTCATCAAGCCATCCTCAAGTCGCATCATAGACAGGCCCCTCCCCCTTCTTTTCTTTCTTCTCCCTCATACCCAACCAACCAACAAAGAAAGAAGAAAGGTGTAGGTTGCGTGACATTAAGAGCCGTTATTGCCATCACGTTGTCAGGTAAGGTACTCATAAACTCTATTATTTCATTACAGTACCAAATCAGAGTAACATCACTAAAAGACTATGATGGCTACTGGGGAACAGCCGTCCGAAACCAACGGAAACGACCTCGTCTACGGTCGGATAACGGGGACGCCAAGATTCAGAGGATTCAATCTTAGGAGACATTACGACCGACATCCCAATTCTCTCAAGATCAAACGCTCATGAGCCAATCCGGACGCCAGACTCATTTCTTCACCAAAGGATATCACGACCAGTTTAACGATTGAGAGTCTTCTAAGTCCAGCGACCCTAGGCTGGTTAGAGGGCGGACAGAAAGCTTCTTGCAAAGCTGCCTGCTGGGTCGTCAGCTCTTTCCATGTTTTCTGAGCTCGTCATAACGAAGAACTTACCGATGAAGAAGCTCTAATACGTTTTATAAACACTTACGACGTGCCTTCTCACGACGCTAAATAAGTTATCATGTAAATTCCGCTTCTTTTCTCTCGCGTTTCTCAATCGTTTGACTAACAACACTTTGATGGGGGGGGGGTTTAGCATCCAAGCTCCCGTGTCCTTCAGTAAGGTGAAGTACACGGAGATAGCACCTTATGTCTGGCTAGATCCTTCAGTCGAGACGAGACATGAAAGTTCTACATATCTTCCGCTCAAGGCTGCCTAAGTCTATCTTCGCGTGCGTATTCCGAGACGTATGTCGGGCACATACACAGTACGGGTCGATGAGCTCGCATGAAACTACATGATGAATAGTTATATGTTCTTAACTGATTTGAATGGTTTACTCTAGATGTTTACGGAAATTGTTATGTTTGTTCGGGGCCGCTGTTCGAAATGTTCCAGAAGCAATTCTAGATCTGAAACAACGAACGCGGGAGAATTGAACATCACTTTTATGCGTAAATTCGGTTTCGATGTATTTCTCGAAGTGAAAAAGTTCTGCTTACAGGTAGAGAAAGGTTGGACGTCGTGGTCAAGTCGTGGCGGAATGTTGTGGTATGGCAAAACCTGAATCAGAATCACAGCTCAATCGAGAAAAATTCTGACCTTGATACAGCATGCGATATGTAAACTCCTCAGAAAACCATTGGGTTCCCAATTCTTGGGATTCTTTCTGACGGTCAAAATTTCGAGTACTTCGTGTTCGACTCCGGGATCAAAAAATTCTTCTGTTCCGGCACCCAGCAGGCTCATCGAAACTACGACGGTGATCTTTCTTACAGTCTTTGAAGAGAAGTACGGTCCGCCTTTGCCTACCCTTGAGTGAGTGCTTGCTAACTATGCGTAGCTGTTGAATACGTCTACGGACTTTTCCTGACCAGTTACGTTAACGGATTGCGGTGTTTTTTGCATGGTCAGAGCAACGGGCGGTGAATTCAAGAAGAAGCGCCAATTACCGAGCGCTGGTCTCAATCGCTGCGAGACGCTGAAGAAGCCCACCTCGCGTGCCGTCAAGCCCTGAACTCGGGCGGCGGGCATGTATCAACAAGCAGACATGTTCGCACAGAGGGGGTAGAGCTGCTAAATCAAAGGTTAGTATATTTAAACCAACCTCTTTAAAACTTGGCCATTCATCAAACATAGTGCTTTCACTGATCAAGATGATTAGTATTCAATCCCTTCCTGAGAGCGAGCACCGTCGCAGGATATTTCAAAGTATTGGAATGACACTGTGGTAGATACGGCCTAGCAAGCACCGTTCGGCGCGCTCTTCTAACCCTGTATATCATAACTTTACATGTTCACGGATCATTGCAGCCGTAGTTTGCTAGGAGAGGTTCCACCATGTTCTCTCCCACTCCACCATCTCCGTCCTTCACCACGCTTAACTCCATACCAACTCTCATCAGAACTGGAGCCAACCAACGAGCCAGCTACCCATATCATCTCAGCATATTTCTCTGGAGCCCTTCTTCCGTAATCTGTGCAACCGGAGCAAAACAACAATGGATGCAGCCCTCCTGCAGCTGTGTGCCATCAACAAGCGTTTTGAAACGACCGCACTGCAGAACGGTGTTGCTTCGATCGGGTCCTCTTCGACTGTTCAACAACCTGCACGGCCAGCTCCCGTCCGGCAACCAGGACTACTCGTTGCTTCCGTCAGCTATATCCTCATGCAAACAACAACACCTGGTCTCCAGCAGGACATTAACTTTGCATCTTCACCGCCACACCCTCTTCGCAGGTTGCCGCGGCGGCGGCTGATCGACCACCGTAACCTATACGACCGTCTAGCCCTGCATCATCGAACACTAACGCTCGATCGACACATGCCGTCGATGCTGAGCAGGGATTTGGCTCTCGCAATGCGCTGTTTGTGCATCTCCAGTACTACAGCCAGCCGCCGCAACACCAGCGTTAGCAACAGTGCGAGCCACATCCCTATCAGACGAGCTACTAACTAGCGTCCGCCGCATACCGAAGAGTTCGGGACCTAGTGGACGCTCTGCTATGTTATTTTCTTAGTATTTTGTGGAAATAGTTTTATTTAGCGGACGGCGCAAAGACACATGTACATTATCACGATGGATTTGCATGAATATTATTAATTTTAATTTTTTCCCTAATAAGCCAGTCTATTTCTGAATATAGAAAACGCCTCTCAAATCGTGTATAAACGCTATTCATTAGATGAGCAACCTTTTTCGCACAATAACAGGGGGAAGATATAAACAAACGCCCCCTTATGTATAAACGCCACAGAATAACAGTAAACCTTTTTCGGATACTTCATGTTATAAACCCGAACGAAAGGAAGAAAAATTATAGCCCATCACACGGAAACCCTATAGAACTCGCCAATTGCGCGCCTCTTCTCATCGAGAGTAGTGTTGGCAGGAACTTGCAACTGAAGAAGGCTATACTGGCACCGGCGTTCGCCACTGTTACGATTAAAATATTAGTTATAATATTTTAGGAAGAATATATATTCACCGAAATCTGAGGTAACTGACCACTTAGACGCGCAAGGCTTGAAGATGAGGTAGGAAGGGTCGGGTTGGCGGGGATGCCGGAGGGCGGCGTAGATTACCAGCCGGGGGGAGGTTTGAATTGTGTAGTATTGTGGGGAGGCGAGTACGCTTAAATATGCCCGGTTTGGATTAGAACAAGCGCTTAAGCTTTAAAATGGCGTGAAGTAGCTGGTAAAAATTACTTACGCGGCCTGGACGTTGATCGTGCCGCCCCCTATTAAGAAGAGAAGATCACGATTCACAGCCAGCCGCAGCTAGCACGTGGAAGTCAATATCGAACTATAATCGGAATCTTTTGAAGAGAGATTACGTAGTGGTTGAAATACTAAGTAGGTATTAGCCAATTATTTTTATATTCAGAATTATCAGGGCGTAGTATTCGAGTCTCCTCGATATCAATTGTGGAGCTCCTTGCATAACTAAACAAAGCAAATGTGATTACGATCCCCCCCCCCCAAAAAAAAAAAGAAAAAAAAAAAAATAAAAGAAAATACAATGAAGAACTAGTAGTAACGCCTCTGATGCACCCATTCTATATCTTCGTGAACAAAACCCAAGATAAACTTTGCAAGCTTCAAACTCCTCATCCGTGACGCTCTCGCCGCTGCGTCCCGCTTTTTGACGCCCATCTTCTCGCTGAGCGGCCGAGCACCTCATCGTTCTTCTCGTCCTCCAGATATCACCAAAGACCCTCTGTACTCCAGCTGAAGGCTGTACTCTCTCGCCATGAAACGGAACTGTTCCCAAGGTACGACGTACTCGGGGACATCCTCGACGCTTTTTCCAGGAAGAACGAGTACTTCCAGCCCACGCCGGTCGCAGGCGCCGTCTTTGGGGAGCCTCGCCGCACTGTTAGTTGGGAAGGAGACCCGATAGAGCGAGTTGCCGACTCGGCGCCGTGCTTCTCAATACCCTCGTAGATCCTATCTGAGGAAGGGATTGTCCCAATAACTGCCTCCTTTTCTGAGGGCTCGGAGATGTTCCGTAACATACCGCGAATCTTGGATTCTGATTCGAAGGCGTAGTGCAGGCAGAACATCATGCTCACGACATCGAAGCTGTAACAGAGTTAGCGAGTGTATAAAATCTATTGGGTATCAGAGAGAGTATGTGTGCACTTACCCCCCCCGCCCACGGTCATTTCCCCAGGCCGACGTCCGGATCTACGCCGATATCGCTAATCAGCGGTATCGTATCGATATTCTCCCCCCAAGCATCCAAGATAAAAAACTCCGCTCGAACCTGTCGTTGCTCGTCGGCCCCTATTCCTCGCGCGTCGTCTTCGCGCATTTGGCAAACCGCTCCTTAGCCTGCTTGATACTCACTTCCGCGTGGTCGACGCCTACGTAGATATCTACGGGCTGAGGGGCGCTCTTCCATTTGAGCAGGTCGCCTCCTTTACCACAACAATGTCTAAAACCTTCAGGCCGTCGCCACCACTCCCGGGTCTGTAGTCCGTGTTCGCCGCAAACTTTTGTATCAAGCAGGATTTCACCCAGTTATTGTAGGAGCGGAGGCCTCTAATCTTGGACTCGGTACGCCTCCAGATCTTCCCACGCTCGGAACGTTGTTGTAGTGCGCCCGAACAACCTCGTCCACACCCTCGAGAGTGCTTCGTTGGCTGCTTTCAATTCCTTCTCGGCTTCTCGAACCTGCTGTTGTTTTCGCAGGTTGTCACGTTCAGCCTGCGAGTATCTTGCTCCGGGCCTCTTGAATTTCGGGGAGGGGATCTGGGTGGCGGTGCAATTCGGGTGAAGGATCGCGGTCCCGGGTGTGGGCGAGGTGAGCGGAGGAGGGAGGTCACTGTAGCGGTAGTGTGGCGAAATGTGCGTGGTGTCTCCCCCGGCTCCAGGACGGTAGTGCCTATCGTCATCCTGGCCCGGTGAACGCCCTCTCCCCGCTGATAATCCCGCTCGTCCCTCCTGGAATAGCGCCAGCCTTGGATTCCTTGCCCTAATCCTCTCCCTCTTCTCACGGTCCTTAGCTGTCTCGTACCGCTTCAGCCGTTTCTGTTCATGCTCATCGATCTTGGGTTCCTCCGGTTTGGATTGAGGTGGTGCTTCTGAAGAGGTTTTAGGTGGGGGTTGTTGAGGGCCCCGTTTCGTTTGCAAAATTCAGGAGCAGTTCCACGCCAGCGAGGTCATTACTATTCTCTTGGTCCCCCTCTTCCTCTTCGCGGAGACTCTTCTACCTCGTGGCTGTAGTCGTTCTCCGGTGCGGAAAGCCACCAAAGTTAAAGTCGTAGGATATGGGTGCTGGGCGTTGGAGTCTGAGGGAGCCGCCGCATCCGAATAGCACTGACGGGGCTCGATTGCTCACCATCCTGCGATACGGGCTTCGTGTAGCAGTCATGGATAGGGTCATACATGTTATTCTTGATGAATTGGTGATAATTAGGTGTGTTGAAAGGGGTTTGGTGATGAATTCGCGATGCTGACAGATTTGCATTGTTGATTTTAAGTAAAGAAAGGGCGGTGTTAGATCTTAGTAGTTATTTTAATTCATTTATTTTTTGGTGTGGTCCTTTTTAGTTCGGCGAAAAGGTAGTACTACTTCTAGTATAGTCTGCCCAGCCCCTTGAGAGGGTAGTAGCTATTCCAATATGGTTTCTTTCCACTTTTTCCTCTATTCCTCTCTTTCCTCTCTCCTCAGCAGGACTTCAAGTCAGAGTTTCGCTTCCACTCTTCTGCCATCGGTGCCTTTCATTGAACCATTGAGATTCAACTCGCCTCCTCTCCAAGGACGCCAATCTCTGCGCCATTCATCGTCATTTGAAACCCATAGCATCACGAGATATTTCAGTGCGAAATTTTTTTTTTTTTTCAAGCGCGAGGATATCGCCATGGGCGCCTAAGCAACGGAATGCGTCTTGCATTTCGGCTAGAGCATGATGTAGAGACTCGGTCCCGACTAGTGAGGTGAGACGGCGTAGGCGAACCGATCATTTCAATGGCCAAAGAATGGGTTTCGACAACGAGCGGACCGTCGGTTAACACTCCTCCGCTTCTTCGATCTAGACCTAGGCTTGCACTTTCGAACGGTTCACTCGCAAAGCAAGGGTGAGTGGGTGAGTGGAAACATTCTATCAGTTCGCAGTAATAGCGAGAAAAGTAAAAAAAAAATAAGTCTTTCTCCTAAACGGTGTGCGGCGGCGTGCAGTGGAGGCAGCGAAGGCAGCGGAAGCAGAACGGCGGCAATCGCAGCAGAAGAAGTTCTAAGACGTTAATTGCTCAGAACTGTGCTATAATCTTTAACGTATGGAGCTCTTTCATTAGAAACATCAACAATACAAATAGTATAGGCGCAATCACTTCTAATAAATGCATTGCTTCCTTGATGTCAATTAAAACGCCGTATATTATTATAGTCGCGGCGATCTGGTAGCTAGTTATGCACGTGCCTTGACCTGTAGGTGGAGTATTACCTGCCGTTGGGCTTGCGATAGTAGTTATCTTAAGAAAAGAAAAGAAAAAGAAACTTTGAGGTCTCAACCAATGGAATTAATTTTGTGTGTTCTTCGGCACGACTAGACGAGTCTAAGGTAGTAGATACGAGTACAAGAATGCGGGAGGACTTCTATTTGCTCAAGATGGAAACTCATCATCCTCCGGCTCCTCCTTCCCCCACATGGAAAGACCTATTTCAACCAGCGACTTTCCTCCGAGCCTATTAATGTGACGATCTCGCAGAAAATCCGAGAGTATTCTTCGGGCGCGATTTCGGTCTTCTTGCGTAAGATATTGACAGTGTAGGTCGGGATGGCGACGGAGTAACTGCGGCTTGGCGCTGGGGTTGTGGATGGTTCTCTAAAACTCCCTAGTGAGCTCAAGTCTTGGATGACTGAACGTGGAGTTGAAGGAGATACATACCAGGGGTGAGGCTTCTCTCACCGGAAAGTGTCGTGCTCGAGATCGAGATGTTTGAATAAATAAATAAATAAATAAATAAATAAATAAATAAATAAATAATAAATAAATAAAAAAAAAAAAAAAAAAAAAAAACATAAAAAAAAAAAAAAAAAAAAAAAAAAAAAAAAAACCCATCCATCCATCACTATCACTTCCTTCTCTTATTAAATTATTATATTAATACAATCCACGGGCTGCCCTTTTTCACTTCTTTATTACCACCTTATTTCTTTATTCTTATATTCTTTATCTCCTGTCACACCAGTGTTTTCGTTTCCCTTATACATATGCTTCCCTCATCTCTCAAACTCCTTTCTTTCCAATTCCTCACTGGTTTCTCGCTCTATAAACGAGCAAGATAACGGCAATATGGAACAGAAATAACGGCAACTCACCTTCCATTCCTCGACCAAGCAAGGAAATTACATTAGTAACAAAGCTACTTCATTCCCCACCATACATTTTGACAACTATGCCAGGCATTGAATATATAGGCGCAAGTCGGGGATGGATTACTCCATCATCGACAAGGCGCCAATTCTGCTGTCAACGCGGTTAACTACGTCTCCGAAACCCTCCAGGGCAAGTCCGCTGAGGGCTCCAAGGAAGCCGACAAAGAACAGGCCAAGAAGAACATTGCCGGCAACGACTCCCTCACCGATCGCATCTCCGGTGTCACCGGTGCCATCCCTGACAAGCTCGAACAGTCGAAGCATGAGAGTGCGGCGTCAGCCAAAGACGAAGCCTGGTTAGATTACCGTCTATGACTGGTCAAGGAGGTGGTGGCCAGTGGCTGGTATAAGCTGAGTCAAAGATTGTAACCCGCTCATTAAAAGGATTACAATTTTCAAAAAAGGTTAGAAGTAATTATGTGACCTATACTTCCAACTCTGAAAACCTCTTAAAAACAACATGCTCCGCGAAAGAATTTTCGACATCAACAAAGGAAATTTTTCTAGGTGAGCTGCCATTCCCTTCCTATTTCAAAAAAAAATGTTTCCCTTTCAGCTCGATTTTACAGGCGCCTTACCCGCCGCCATAAGTATTGAATTTACTCCCTTCTCAAAACCAAAATATTTTCTAGGGCTCAGAAAGCCCCATGTTTCGTAAAACCGATTCACCTGCTCGGTTTACACCCCATTTTCTTTCTCTATTTTAAACTTTATCTTTCCTTTCGTTCCCCGTCATACAAAGCTCTAAAAATTACAATAATGGCGTCTAGCACGATCCCTGTAGAGATCCATCACCACCATACAGTTGTGGAGACGTCCTCTACGGCTCCTCAACTTCCCTTGGACACAGTGCTCAACGAGCCAAGCAACCTTTCGTCATTACGACATGCTCTTGTCGGCTCCCTGAACCTTCTCGAACAATCTGAGCTTGAACTTAAGCCCACACTCATCAGCCAATCACGACAGCGCAGGCAAAGGAAATGGGCGTCAAGCTCGTGATCCACACATCCGCTTCTATAGTAAGAAACTCCCACGATGTACTAAAGGTTACTACGCTTTTACTAATTTAAACCCTGTAAGACCGTGAACCAGCTCTCCCAACGGCTCACGGATGTGACCGACCGTCTTGCAAAAGTTGAAGCCGAACTTTCCGAAGAAAAACGGTTCAGAAAAAAGTGGTAAGTGAGCGTTATTCTCCCTTGACCTGCAAGCATTGCTAATCTTCAAGTTATATAGGCGAAGGTTTCCTGAAGTTAAACCTTCGTGTCTTGCTTTCACGATATCACAACAAACGTTACACGCCGACGCGTCCACGGCGACGGATAGAAAACACTTCTTCACTCAAGCCTTCATATCTCTCCAGAAATGCGCCATTACTTTTGCCGATTCTACGAAGAAAACGAGAACTTAGCGCTCTCAAAATATTCGCACACTACGACGATACAGGGACTGGCGGAAACGATAGTCGACTTACCAACCGAGGAACGGCTGGCTTACACAGAAATTTTTTTCAAGTTGGTGCGCGCCTTTCCAGAAGTAGGTTTTCTAATTCCCTTCACCCTTTTTCAATCTATACTTAGATACAGCTCTTTGTGGGAGAAGCTAATATTGGAAACAAAACTCAGGATTGCAAGGAGAACCCACAAGAAATATCCGACTGGATTGCCTAGCCGTCGTGGAGCTGTGCGCAGTGATGGCGTAGTAGAAGTAAACGCCAACTAGGAATAGCACATTTTCTTCATGGCATTAAGGAACATACTGAAAAAGCTGATGGGATCTGTAGCCATATAACACAGCGTGTTGGTGGTTAGAGCGAAGAAATGGAGGTGACTTTCCAAGTATCATTGGACGTTGTCGGTTGTACTGTCAATTGTATACAAATGAACGTTCGCACCAATATAAGCGTGTTCCACCGCTATATTCCCGGTGGATTTTCCAAGGGAGATATTCCAGTTAGTGGTGGCTTCATATAGACAACGGAGAATAAACCAGCTTCCCTTATCGAGCGTCATAAAATCACATACCTTCATATTTCTGTTCTCAAGTGGAGATGGTAAAATCACCAAACCCTCTCTTGGTTCCTTGTATTCTTAGTTGGATCCCTCAGGAACGGCAATCTCATACTCCGATGGCTCGTTACTAGTTCGGTCCGGTAGCGTAAAGAGGAGGTTCGCTACCTCATCCTTTAATAGAGTTACATTATCGGCGCCGCTATCACTCATGATGGAACAAGGTGTGAGTAGTATATTCGAAGGACAAGTCAATACGATGTACTAGATATATCGATAAACTCGGAGATAATAGTGCTAGTCCGCTGATAATTTAATAGTGTGTGTACTTGATAGGCAACTATAAAGCTCTAAGAATGAAGACATCAACGTGACGGTCAGATCAAGCTAGCGTCGCTTTGCCATGTATTTATATATCTCACAGCCGCATCCGTCGAGCTGAGCATCAATTACATACTTATATACAGAATAATATCACTGACTCTGTTGTAGCATCAACAGCTTAGCTATTAGATTGAATTGTTCACAGACCTAGCGACAGAATCGCACTAATCCATGTCGACCCGTACTAGAAAGAGCTATACTATCGAGACTTGAGAATATGGTACTTAATTATTACTAAGTAGTATCATATAGTTCAATAATTAAACGATAGGATAGTACTTGCTCTCCATCTTCCCCTTTTCGATCGCGCGATTGCCCATCCAACAATTCCCGCAGGTCTCGACTCAGAAAACTTGTTGTAGCTGAAAGAAATACGCCTTTTTTCTACGATCGTGCGTTCTGGGCTCGGACCATGCAGGGAAGTGGGTTCAAGTTCCGGCATTCCCTAGCGTTTGAACCGGGCCGCCTATGCATAAACACCGAAGCGCAGGCTGAAGTTTAACAAATGGTGTCAAAGGTGCCTACATCGGAAGCCTTGTTCACAATGTCGCCGATCACTGATCAGTGATCGCTCAAGTTTTCACCCTTAACGCCGGATCCGGAACGTACTTTCGTTATAGCGTAAAGGCGAACTATCTCTACAAGTACTTGTACGGTACGCCTGTTTATATCATTCTCTAAATTTGACTCCATTAGCCGCAGTTAACTGTACTTTCTACTATCGTGGGCACGGGACGCATTGATGGGGAGCAAGGGGTGACAACACAGTGCGCATTATATGTTCTGACATATCGCGGCCTGGATGATAAGTATTCACTTTCCAAATTTCAAGGACTCTCGCACTGCTCTATCGCTGTATACATATATATAGTGCATTCAAAGGGAAGATCATAAATGCCAAATTCCAGTGGTTTGTTTAAAGACGATTCATCCCTTCCGAAATTTGCAAAGCATTTTTCTAGATAAATACCTTTTATAATTTTAACATACTTCCTTAACAGTAATATTTTGTTTCCCCAAGCAATGGCATCGAGTCTACAAGGACAGAAAACACTCACCGCTGAATTGGAGGCCAAACCTGCCTCTGAATGCGATATCTCGCTCGTCCTCGGGGACTCGACCGATAGTTCAAGTTCAACTCGAGCCTTTCAGGCTAGTTGGAGCACCAGAGTGACGGCTGCAGCTCAGGCTTTTGCAAGCATCATATCTCAGAAACTGAGACGCAGGATGGTGGACCGGCGGTAGATGATGACGATGCAGGCCAAGTAGCCCCTGTTGCCCACTTCCTCAAAGGTGAAAAAAGTACGTTATATCAGTAGCTGTACACGAGGCGCCGGCGTTGGGTGGAAGTAACATCTCAGATGGCAGCCCAGGCTTCGAAGGCCCCGTATAATTCCAATGAGTTCGTTTTGTATAATGAGAGGCCGGGCTCAGAGGAAATACCAGTCATTACGGCTCAGATCGTAAGCTCGCACGCCCCGCATAGTTACAGAGTAGCGCAGGAATCGGTCTCATTCTTGTCCAGCGAATTCAGCTAAAGTGGATTCAAGTATCCTGAAGGAACCACCCAGTGCCTCAGCCCGGGACGATGCCTGCTGTGGAATTTGAAGTGGACGAGATGACGGGCCTCACGAAACCCTAAACTTCACCACCGAGAGGGTACGGCGCTGTTATCCATGGACCTCTACTCAGAGGTTGAAAATACTTGTGAGCCGGTGAACTATGTTAGTAGTAGCATCTCCTGCTCCCTTTCCTTATTTTTTTTTTCTTCCCTGATTCGATGTTAAACGCTTTCAGCTTCATGAATTCAACACAACTTTCTAGATATTAACATACATTTAAATCATTAGCACGTGAGCGTCCAGTTAGGATCCGATCTAATCTCCATGCGTTACGAGTATTTTGGTCGTGTCGACACCGGGTCTTCGCGTTTCTGGCTCAAAGCGGTGGAAAAGCATCGTCGAGGGTGAAACACAAGCCTCGAAGCGTCTACGCGCCAGATGACCGGAGCATCGCGTCCGAAGTACTACCGCGCCGAGGATAAGGTGATCACAGAACCACAAAATACGGTGATGGAAGCAGCGCGAAGTTGTCACTCTACAAGGACGCTATCTATCTGGGAAAACTTCCACGTTGGAGCCAGGAGGTCGGAGCATATTTTCATTGACAATATGACGGCTAAGGAGCTGAAGGGTTTCAGCTAAGTACTGATGGCATGTTCGGCCTTGCGCCGCCTCCTCTCATGCTGATGGAACGTTCGCCGCGATAATTTGATAACGAGCATGAAGAATAAGGAATCCTTGAGCGTGGTGTGCACCTTGGTTGGCCCACGCGTCCAAGACGTCGTCTCCGCGGAACGACCGCGCCGGCACCGACGCAGGACCCAATCCTCAGGAACCGATCGCGGATAACGAGGCCCGGTCCGAAACAGCCCAAATCGAGAACCGTCAGAACGGGGGGCATGCGGTCGGCGAGCTCGACCCGGAGGATTACAGTGGCGAGATCGCGTGGTGTGATTGCCTCTGCAAGAAAGTGGTAAATATGCCGGAAGAATAGATAATTGAGCTAGATCATTCAAATCAACGGGTAAGACCATCTCTCGAAAAACCAGCTCGCCCTGATCGACTCCGGAAACACGTACATCGGTGTCGGCTGAGTTACCCGCGAAGGTCAAAACGCCATCCAGGGCGTGATGGACCGCCAAAAGCTGTAACTGAGGGACATTCTGTGAAGCCTTTCATCCACCCCAAGAGTCAGTGAGAGTTATGGGTTCGGGCTTGGCGGTAAGGAGCTACACATGCGCGAAGAAGACTTCTGATCGGGTTGCGCTGCGAACGGATCCGTCACGTCCGTGTTTCAGCAGCATCTTGACTTTGCCACGTAATGCCCTCGGATCTTGGCTTACCGAATCTGTGATTGGTGGTGGTGGTGTGTTATCGATAATTTTGTACCATCTTCGATTTTGATTGAACTGCGCGTGGGTTCGCAGACCTTCCGACATCTTATCCGGACCTCTCACCATCCAATCCCGCCAGAATCTACGGTCGAATTCCGCCAATCACGTCAGTAGGTACTTGCTTTAGATGCATGTAAACCCACCTGGACTATCGGTGACTGAGCTAGATTTTATAATTACTATTATTGTTATTTCATCATGATTGTTATTACGTACTATTCTTGATAGCAGTTCGCTGTGATCGAATCCAAACCGCTTGCCCGCAACAGGCCGCCTATCAAAATATAAGCACGCAGAAAACCGGCTAGCGGGCATTGATGTGTCGGGAAATTGATATCATAGCCGAAGAGTCCGAGAAGCCCAAGGTCCTGCCATCGTAGCTGCACCAGCGCAGTACTTTCCTTCCAAATTTTTCAGCCC
>AZLU01000114.1:116693-128229 GCA_002224055.1 Pezizomycotina sp. ARF18 | reverse complement strand
ATCAAGCAGCTGGTCCTCACGGAAGGCCGCAAGGTATTGATATTCTCCGGCTTCACCAAGACGCTCGACATCTGCGAGGATTTCTTGCATTTAGTCGGCCGGTGACGGCGAAAAGTTCCGCTACTGCAGGTTGGACGGCCTCGACCGCCCGCGGCAGGAGGAACCTCAGCATCCGCCTCTTCAACAAACCGGATTCCGAGTACAAGGTCTTCCTGATCTCTACCAAAGCCGCGGTCTCGGTATCAACCTTACTAGCGCTACCGGAAGTTGTCATGATGGACTCGCTCGTGGGAATCCCCAGGTTGACCTTACAAGCCGAAGCGCGCTCCCACCGTATCGGTCAGACGAAGAAGGTTACGGTCTACAGGATCATGACGCAAGGAACTGTCGAGGAGCAGATGATCGGTCGCATCCAGAAGAAGCTGTACCTTTCGCCAAAGTCACGGAATCGATGAGGGAGGTACACGCTAACGGAGTAGACGCGCAAAAAGCTCGCGAGGAAGATGACGGTCCGTGCAGATGAGCACGAACCAGCTCATGACCCTCGTCCGCCGTGGTGCTCAGCTATCGCAGCACCAGAAGTAACCCCGAGGAAATGCTCAACTGGGATTGGGAAAAGAATGTTAAAGGATGCAAAGACTACCAGCGCTCATCAGACGAACTGAAGCCGCGGAAGAGAACCAAACCCGAAGAACCAAAAGCACAACGAAGAGCAAGAGCAGACTGGCTTAACTCCGTCGAAAAAGTTGGAACACGCATTTCGAAGGGAAGCGCCTACAGAAAGAACCGACAAGGCCGCAAAAGCCTCACTCTCGAGCGCGGCGACAGGCGTGCCGCAAAAACCGCACCGTGCTAATCGACGGTACGAAGTCCTCAAGGACCATCGGCAACGCAGACTGGGAAGCCCGTCCAACCTTCGCTGGCAAGGACCCCCGCCTCAGGGACCGCCGAAGCGCAAGAAGGCCAAGATCAACCACCAGGACTACTGCCAAGTTGCCTCGATGGCGGCGAGATCATAATGTGCACCGGCTGCCCGCGCTCGTACCACCTCGAATGCGCTCAACCCGGACTAAAAACCCGTAGCGAAGTCCGCCAACTTCTACTGCCCGCAGCACGACGCCACGACTGCGAGCAGAAGAGCTCGATGTCGGAAATCTCTCATCTACAGATGCCGCTGGGTGTGCGAGCGCGGCTACTCGAGGACTGCCTCAACTTCGACGAGACCGAACTCGTCGGCGATTCGCCTCCGAGTACGACATCCTAGACTACCCCCGCCATCGGACAGGCGTATAATATGTTACTACATATGTGCCCATCTTGCGATCAAGCATTAAGAGAAGACCGCTTTAAGAAGACTGCCGTCTATTGACCGCCCGAATGGGAAAAAGAATGGAAGAAAAACTAGCCGCGGAACAAAGAGCCGAGAGAAACCGCGCTTCTCTAACCGACGCCACAACCCTCAAACAGCTCATCGGGCGCACTTACACCGCCAACGGTAACGACGCCGAAGTCATGATCGTCCCAACTCTACAACTCCACGAAAAAAAGCACCCGCAAGCAGAAAAAGCAGCCAAAGAAATAATCATGCACCCGATCGACGATAAAGGTTTCCGCTAAGCTAAATACGGTTGCGGTGCAGGCGGACATGAAGAAGTCCAGCAGAACCTCGACTCGTTTTTCGGTAATAAGCCTACCGCGGCCGTCATACCTATCATGTCGGTCGAGTCCCCGGAAGAAGGCGGCGCGACTACTCCCAGATGAACAGCAATGCAGTTCTCAAGCGGAAAAGTTCTGCTATTTCGGAGGTGTTGACATACCGAGGTGGATGATTCTCCGCGGGCAGCGGTACGAAGTCCTCATGGGTAGCATGAAGAAGAGGCAGAGAATGTCGCCGAGGAGGAGCATCGATGGAGGTAATACGTTGCCTTGTTATTATCGTAGGATAGACCCGGATGTTTCTATTAGCTTTTTCCTCTTCGATACCTTACGATATTTTTTTATTTATCACTATTAGAATCACCTTTTGTTTTTGACTTCATCTTTCCTTTTCATTCACGGGAATATTTTATCTATGTCTACGGATTGTGTTTTGTTCTTACTTTCCCCTATGTATCTTTCTTAATACACGAGCATGTTGAACATCCATCCTATCTTTTCTCATTCTTAATGTTTTTTTTCCAGTTTTTTCAGGAAAGAAGCAACAAAATAGATACAGTTATTTGTTTAAGGCATGTTCTCTTGTTTTCAAAATCTTTATTCTTCTTGGATACGTTTTGCGATAGGTTTTTTTTTCCCGATCAAATACATAATTTTGTTTTCTTTGATGTTGATGTTTCTCCATACCTTTTTACTAAGGAAGTTCAGTAGCAAAAGTTGTTTCTAAGTTTTTTTTTTTTTTTTTTTTTTTTTTTTTTTTCTACATGATCACCACGCAGTATCATCATCATTATTCTTGTAAATCATTCCTCATCTTTTACTCTTGGATGCAAACATAGATATTCTTAATATGATTTTCTATTATTATTCTGACATGAAAGTGGAAGGAATGCTGCCCGCTATAGTGGTACATTTTGATGAGGAAAATAATGAATGAACCTTTCAGGTTAAACGGAGAATATATACAGCCTTTTTTTTTTTTTTAATTGTTCTATAATATCATCCGGGTTCAGAGCGGAGTTTTTTTTGGAGAAAAATATATATCGTCGAAGTAAGGAAGATACTCTTCAGAAAACGGAGAGCGGGGGGGTGAATCAGCAGATTCGAAATGATCTACTCCGTAATCTTCGCCAGCAGCCTATTAACACAAACATATTAGTCTTCCATGCCCCCGAACAACAAAAATCACAGCATAGGATAAAGACATACTCATGATCCCTAAAAGCGTATACTCCTCCTCTCCAACCTTCACATTCGAGCCGCCGTACTCCGGAATAAGCACCTATCGCCCGCCTTAACGCTCATCTCTATCCTCTTCCTTCCTTGTTGAGTGCCCCGGACCGACGGCGAGGACTTTAGCCTCGGAGAGCTTGCCGACGGTCGATTCGGGGAGGAAGATTCCGGATGCGTTTTGCTTCTGCTTTTACGCGCTGCACGAGGATCCTGCCGAGGAGAGGGGAGAGTTTTGATGGCGGAGGGTGGTGGCCTATTATTTTGGTTAGTGATGGTTGTTTGGTGGGGCGGGAGGGAGGTTCCCGGAGGGTTTCGTGGATTGGTGGGATACGAACCATTGCGATCGTGGATTGTGGTTGTGGATTGTGGATGAGGATTGGATGAGTGGTAGTGGTAGTGGTTAGTTGCGGTTGGCATTGGCTAATTGAGGGTCGCGGCGTTGGAGGTGATTGAAGCTATTGTCAATTGAGATCGTGAGACTTGCGAAGTTAAAGGATGGAAGGAAGGAAGGAAGGAAGAGAGCGGTTTAAAAAAAAAAAAAAAAAAAAAAAAAAGCATAAAAAATTTCGCGCCCGTGGAACAATTCGAAGCTTTGGAAATTTGGACGGAAAAAAAACAACGGCTATTCCCGAAAGAGCTATCTATCAGCACGCTCAATCTACAACCAAGATCCACAACGCAACAATATGATTGATTTTTTTGGTTTTTTTGATTTTTCGCCGAAAGCTACTACACTGCACTTTTCGCGATCTATAAATTAGCTTGCCAGCTTCAGCGACGAACGACTACTGGGCTTGCGCGCCTCCACAATTGATACCCCTCCCACCTTACCGTCAACATACAATGTCGAAGCAGCCCGCCAAAAACGTCATCGTCAAGCTCATCGTCGGCGCCGGGAGGCCGCACCCACGCCGCCCGTCGGTCCCGCCCTCTGGTTCCAAGGGCGTGAAGAGCATAGACTTCTGCGCGTACAACTCCTCCCTCCTCCTCCTCAATTTCCTCCTCCAAAATCCTCTTCCCTCCCAATCCCCCCCACCCCCGAATCCCTCAATTGTCTAACATCCCTTCTGTTTTTTTTTTTTTAGGAATTCAACGCCCCGAACCAGCACACATGGAACTCGGAACGCCCATACCCACCGCGATAACCGTCCGACCCGACCGCTCTTTCACATTCGACGTCGACACCACCGACAAGCTACCTTGTACTCCGCGCGGCGAATAGATCCCGTTAAGGGGAGGTATAAAGGAGCTAGTAACCCCGGTCACGAAATCGTGGTCGGTTACGATGAAGATTTTACGAGATCGCGAAGGTTAAGCTTACGGTATGTCAGCACACCTCTCTTTTGAGGTTTCGGAGGAGTAGGCAGGGGTTGAAAAGAGCGTTGTTGGGGTTTGATGCTAATTTTCCTTGGTGGTTTTATAGAAGGAGATTAAAGACGATGAGCTGGAGGGGATGTGCAGAGATTAAAGACGATGACGCTGGAGGGGATGTGCAGGTCGCTGGTGGGGCATTGCAAGATATGGGGTTAAGGTCGTAAATTGAGAGCTGTTTTTTTGTCTTTGCTGTTAATATCTCTTCTCCTTCATACTTGTATACTTACGCATATCGGTCGTTTTGAAAAAACGGCCTTTTGTACATTATCCATTCCTAGAATATTTATAGAACCGAACGAAGCAATTCAGCGACTTTAGTCAATGGACCGTATTAGGAGGACAAATGGTAAAAACGGCATGTAGCCTTTTGACGCTATAATGAAATGTGATTTAGGTAATGTGCTTAGAAAGATATTACCATTCGCGAACGCTATAAACCAGCATCCCGTGCCGTTCATTAGGAAATTTGAAAGCTGAGATCGCTCTAGTATTACTTGATAGTATATATATATGCGTTTCTACACATCCTAGCTTATATACAAACCCTCTCCAACCCTCCGTAAAAAAAAATATCATACAAATCTCCCCCTCCATCCCAACGCTTTAATAACTACCAGGCTGCCTCTGCGTGAAAACATACTTAAACTGATGCAATGGCCTCAACCTCGTACCCTCAGCGCAACCCCAGCGCCATCCCGCAAAGCGCACCGCCAACATGCACCGAATGCCCAACCTCCGACGGCTCCCTTTCCACCACGCACAGCGCGAACCCGAACAAGAATATTAAAAAGCAGGCGGCTAGCACTAAGCTTCTGATTTAATCCTAACATAATCGGCGTCCTTAACGTCGCGTGCATGCCCAGCATACCGCTTACAACACCACTCGCGCCGACGTTGTATGATAAGAGCTATGAGGCGTCTTAGCTCGAACACTTCGTCGTCCGTTCATATGTCTGTACTTTTCCTCCGTTAACGTGTCGCTCCGACCCTTCTGTAATCGTTCCGCTGGTGTTCCTTTTACTTGGACGGCGGATTATGCGCTATGTACTGTAACCGTGCGTAGCGCTCGTAGAATGTCTTACCGTCCAGTTTTTTTAAGGCCTTTCGTTGTGAATTTTCAAAGAGGATGGACGTCCAACCGGAACACCACGCCTGAGCCATCCCAAGGAACACTTTTCTAGCACCGAGGATGACGATAGGCTGAGGTACGAGCGCGAAGGTACCTACGGCGTTGCGGTGAGTGGAAGAGGGTAGCGTGCGTGAGTACGGCAGACACTGCTGCCAAAACGCCATCGCCACTAAAACCGTCCCTCCCAAAACCCTTCTTCTTTGAACCTTCACAACCTCCTCTCCCCCGTAAACGTCATCCACAAAAACCCTCTCCCGCCGGTCATCCAAAAATATTACACTCCGAATGTTAAAAATCCATATTCGCAAAGCTACAAAACTTCATCAAAACAGCCTGTATTCCCTGTCTTGCCCCTCGCAACCGTATTAAAAACGGAATGCTCATAATCAACATCGAATATTTTTCCGACCCACTTCCCAATTTCCACGTTATACAGCGATACGAGTCACGCGATGTACGCCGCTATCAAGTATACGTATTATTCGTCTCTTTTGTGCTGTTTCGGCTTGCTTTCCCAGTGCTTGTCGTCCTCGATGGGTCTTCGGCGGGCGCGAGGGGTATGAAAGTGTAGGAGTGTAAGCGGTGGTCTGCCGCTCGTACTTGATATCCTTATCCGTATCTTTGGCGCCTTTCCGGCGAATACTTGCGCCGCTTTCTGCACAGGAGGGTTTGTGAAGACGGAGAACGCGGAGCGTTGGGATGAGTAGCGAGGGGTTTGGTATTGAAGAGGGAGCACCGGTTCAATTGTGATCGTGGTGGTATGTGAATCGCGTCGTTGTGTCATTGTGTTGTGCCGATGGAGTCGCGGTATTAGGCATACAAGTCGAGCTCGGAGGAGCACATGCCGCTTGCGCCTGACAAAAGGCAGCCGCCTGCGCCTGAGCCGCCAGCCTGAAGCCCGGAGCGGCGAGCATTCCGTATTAAAGAGAATACTCGCAGCTCTCTGGAGCTTTTCTTCTTCTTCCCGTTCGCTGTCGCAATTGAGCTCTTAGTTTGGTGGAGTTTCAACGGCTGTTTTATGCATGGTGCGGCGAAAAAGTGAAAAAAAGAAAAAAAAAAGAATTATTGTGGGTGACAATTTGATAGAGACACTTCAGTTGTAGGAGTTCTTGGCGACGCCACCGCGTTTAAAAAAAAAAATCACGCAGACACTTTGAGCAATATCCGTTCCAACGTGCAGCCCATGATAACGATGATATGATAGTATTCGTGTTGAAAGTAAGTTGTCTGTATTATGTCCTTCACCAATTTTGCTTACAGATGTGTTTACGGTGATCCGAATATAGCAATATAATTCCTACCATCGTTATATCATCAAATTCACGACCAAAATCGCAGTATCACGACTCACATGTGCACTGCGGACTATATAGTTAAAAAAGGTATATGTTTGTGTTTTTATTAATTATAAGAGCTAAAGCTAGACCGTAGCAAGCAGTCGCGAGGGGAACAAACAAGCTTGCCGAAAATATTTTCATGTCTTTCTTTATGTGTACTAACCGCAATAATTGAAAAAGGATGAGAAGGATATCAAAAACAACGAAAAAAGCAGAAACGGGACACAGAAGAACTTTTTTGTACTTTATGTCATGCAATTCATGAATGTTAATAAGAGTGGTGAAGAGAGAAATAAGAAATAATTAGAAAGAAAACCGCAGGATAGTAATATGATCCTGGCTGTGGAGATATAGAATGCGAAAAAACGGCGAAAAAAAAAAAAAAAGAGAGAGAAATATAACATCTTACAAGTGCGACAAAGGGAAACCATTAAAAGCAAGAGGGATGGGTGAGATGCAAAAGGGAACACGTTTGTAAGAAAAATAATACTTTGAAGAGAACAAAACAGCTTTAGCATGCAAATAATGTAATGAGAAACAACCACTGAACCAAAAAAAAAAAAAAAAAACTCCGTTAACCCTACTTGTAATAAATAAAAAGAGAAAACATGAGAATCGCGTAAGAAACAAACGAGGAAGAGCCAACGATTAGTTTTTCTATATGTACGCATGGACCAAAAAGACCAAAGGAGAGAGGTGTTGAAACATTAATTAGTGAAAGGCTTTGATAAAAGATAACTTCCAGTGAGAACGAGAGACAGGCAACACGTCAAACCGCAAAAGAAGTTCTACGAGAAAAGGCGACCACGTCGCGACCGGAGATAGCTGTGCCGCGTGATCTTATCGAATTGTACTGATGACGACGCGCTCGTCGTAATCACCCGACCAATCCTATTGCGGTAGCATGCCCATGTAGCTGCTGTGAAAAATAGATGATCCCTTGAAAGTGCCCTCTTGTGAGAGGGCCTTTCTAGGGCTGGGAGCCACGGGAATGGTCTATTTGATTTTGGCTTCTAGGGGTTGGCGTTGGAGATGACGAGGAGGCACTGTCAGAGGTTGTTCGGGTAGCTCTACTTATTCGAACCGCTCTTCGAGGACTTTGACGGGTGGTGCTCCGGCCGGCTTCTCTAGCGTGTGCGTGTGGCCTGGCGCATGCACGACGCGACCCCTAACCGGGATACCACCGGGACCAAAGTCGGGCTCTTCCTGCGTGCAAACGGGGGTATTCTTTACCCAGTCGTCAGCCAGGACCTCCTCGAGGTCGCGCGATCCTTAGGCTTCAGCTCAGCATGCGACCGATGATGTGCCGGGATCGCGGGGAAGTAGGCGCGAGTAATCTCCAGGGACCTTTGATGGCGCTAGCAGGGTCAGTGGCTGTGCCGGCTTCTCCTCAGGTTCGCCTCGCCTTCAGCGCTCGCCAACGGGACGGAAATCTCCGGGGTCGACCTCGATCATCCTGGTGCTTGTTATGCCTCGTGATGTTTCCTATCCTCCTCGTACATCTGCTTCTGTTGCTCTCGTGAGCTTCCGGAGTAGGTTTCTGGCAGAAAAGCTTGAACGAGTTATCCGACATTCGCGTGCTTTCCGGCGAAGCGACATGCAACAGAAGATGATGGCCAGAGACCAGATGTCGGTCGGCTGAGGGTCGTACTTCGGTTCGGTGTAAACCTCAGGTGCAAGATACGGATCAGATCCCACGATACCTATATTATTCGTTAGCCTAGACTAGATCAAGAATGAGGATTTCAAAAGCATATCTTACCATGCGCAAGCACGATATCGTCTCGAACGGATATCTAAACACCGTAGCAGACCCAAAATCAATAATCTTCATTATGCCATGTTCGTTGATAACCACATTGTCCAGCTTCAAATCTCTGTGCGCCAAGCCCATGGAATGCAGATAGGTGACGCCGTGAGGATTTGCATGAAACAGCAGGCAATTTCCTCCCTCGCCATCTTCCCGGTCATAACCGTAGCGAAAAGATCGTAGGGGCAGTATTCCATGACCTCGAACCACTTCCCTCGCTCGCTGACGATGTCCAGAGTTTCGACAATATTACCGTGGTGTAGCGTCGAGCCGATGCAGAATTCCGCAGTAACCTTCTTTGCGTACTCCTTGTCGGTCTCGTAAGGGTGTTGGCGCGGAACTCCTTGACTGCGAAAGTAACGCTATCGCCACCACGCTTCACAGCCTGACCGAACCTCCAGCACCCGAGCCAAAACCTGCCAAATTTCCCATACTTCTTCGACAGCCCGTTGTCGTCCGCGAATGGCAGAGACGAAGAGCCGTTCACGCTCAGACGAGCACCGGCTTTCGAGGATGATCTCGACCCTGGCTTGCTCCCCGAGATTGGGCTCTCTTGCTCGAACCTCCTTGAAGAAACGTTTCAGCTCGATCATCGAGCTTGCGCGGCTGCTTCCTCCAGTGCTAGCATCTCCAGCGTCCAGGTGGTCACGATCCTTCTTGCCTACCAAGCTAAGCATCGAATGGTGCTTTTGTCTTCATGGTGATGGTGGTGATGGTGATTATGTTTCGACGAATGGCCCTTGGGATCGAACTTAAAACGGGGCTCGATATCTTCCAGAGTTTGCTCTGCGGTGGCCGTTTTGTGTCTCGCATAGGGGTCCTCCTTATCCCCTATGGAGTGAAAGGACGAGGAGGCTGCGTGTGTGGCGTCGAACGTCCAGAAGGGGGTGTACTCGATCTCGACGGGGTATTTGAATCACTGCTCGAGCCAATGGTGAATATGCCGCTAGCTCGCGGCTGTGGGGAAGCCAAAGGCGAACCTCTGACCTTGTCTGGCGACTCGGAATCCTTCGGTTCTGATGTCTGCGGCGTGACCATGGCGGGATCTGGTTTATTCTTACGTAAGACCTGGCTGTTTGGGCGAAGCCTTGCTTGCTGTTGGCTGCATCATTCGAAGCCGCAGGGGTGAGGGGAATTGATTGGTGACAGCCAAATTCGACAATGAAGATTTTGGGCCATTTCCTCCTCGCACGGTCGATCCTCTGGTGATGATTGTCTCGACAATTTCCCTAGGCGAATCCGACGTTGGAGTGTCCGCTGAAGGGACCTGTCGATAATTAACCGCAGTCAGTAGGTAAAAATAAAAAAAGCGGTTTAATTTATCCTCAAGAACGGCAGACCAAAGAGGACGCTTCAGACGTTTAACAATCGCAAGGAAAAGACAAAGATGAAAATAAGTTAAGAAAAAGCTCAACCCTTTTACTTCTGAAAGTTGTCCAGAAAAGAATGGAAACGTATTCAACGCAACAGGGGACAAAAAGGTATTTAAAGCAATTTACTTTTTTCCTTTTCTTTTTAATTCTTTACAGCTTGTGTAAAGGATAGCGAAAAAGAAAAAATTAAAACGGAAAAAAAGAATAAATAATTAATAAAGGTAAGACAAACTCGAAGGAATGACCAATTAGTGTCTGGCACGCAGGACGCCGACCAGGACATACAAGAAGGAAGGGGGTTATTCTGTAATATTATATTTTTGAGCGGTAAGTAGCATTGCTATTAAGTGAAAAGGGTAGCATTGGCGGTGGAATTATGACTCTGCTAAAGCAACCATGTCCGAACCCATATTACGGTGTACTTTGGGTAAATAAAACACGAATCTTAGGGTGGGTCATGAATTTTTGCAGGGCGGTGCAGGGATGCTTGTTCTTGTAGGAAGGAATATACAGCAGAGCAAGGGAGCAGAGCAGAACTGCAAAAAAAAAAAAAGGAAACGAAGATAGATAGGAGTATCGTTTTTTCTTTGCTTTTCTTGGGATATGCAGTAGGAGAGTGATGAAGGAAGAAGTAAAAGCTAGCGTACGCACGCCATTCGCACACGGACTTCCAGGCACCATCCATTCCTTCTTGTGAGCTTTTTTTCCTTGTGAGAGGGTTTTAGGCTTGTCTGGAGTGTGAGTAACTCAAGGCCATAGTTTGTTTTGCGAATTTCTTTTTTCTTCTTAGCTCTTTTTCTTAGCTCTCTTAGCTGTATTTTTTTGAATTAGGGGAGGAGGGGTCCTATCTTTCGGGAATATCGGATAGCCTGAAGCCGGCAAATCCAGAATCCTATACGATTCCGTGAATTCCTCCACCCCCGATCGCAAAGAACAGCGATGTGAAAGACAACCCCAAAAAAGGCTTCTTGTTTGGCCTCCAGTTTGTCTTCATTTCTTCTTCTCTTGGTTCTGAGCTTTAGAATCGATGTCTCTGCTGATTTATGTTTTCCTTCTCTCCTTTCTGTACCTCTCTTTTTTTTCTTTTTTTTTTTTTTTTTTTTTGGCTCTTCCTTACCTTCGAGAAAGAATAAAAATAGAAAATGAAAAAAAGGAGGTACAAAATCCCCGGCCAAGAATACACCAAGATGGAAGTACCATCCAAGGGCGAGGACAGTATGGCGAGAGGTGTGGTCTGTCCACGGAGGAAGGAGAAGGAACGGGAAAATGAAATGGGGACAGTGGAAGAAAAGAAAAAGAAAAGAAAAATATAACAGCCAAAAGCTTCGTACTCCGTATAAAAAACGGTGGTAAAAAGAAAGGGCAAACGAGGCGCTAAAAGAAATGTCTGCGAGATGGAAAAGAGAGAAAACAGAAAGCAATCACAAGAAAAGAAAAGAATGGAAAAAATGGGCTCCGCGAACGATGCGAGAAGCATGGAAAACAAAGAATAGAGCTGCCAGAGCAAAATATGAAACCGTGGAATTGAGATTCAAATCGGGAAGGACGAGCTTGCGGAGAGTAAGAGAAATTGTTGATGGATACATTGTATGCTCGTACAGTATGGTAACCCTCTCAAAGTTGT